>PVLD010007638.1:0-77466 GCA_004027595.1 Dinomys branickii | reverse complement strand
TGAGAAAACTGCTGGAATTAATTGACAAATTCAGCAGCGTAGCTGGATACAAAGTCAACACCCAAAAATCAATAGCATTCCTATACACAAACAACAAACAGACTGAGAGAGAAGTTGAGGAAACCATACCTTTTATAATAGCAACCAAGAAATTGAAATACTTAGTAATCAATCTAACAAAGAATGTGAAAGATTTATTCAGTGAAAACTACAGTACTCTGAAAAAGGAGATTGAAGAGGATTTCAATAAATGGAAAAACATACCCTGCTCATGGTTAGGAAGAACTGACATTGTAAAAATGGCCATACTACCAAAAGTGTTGTACAGATTCAATGCAATTCCCATTAAACTACCATTAGCATACCTCACAGACCTAGAGAAAATATGCCTCAAATTCATCTGGAACCAGAAGAGAGCCAGAATAGCAAAAGCAATCCTGGGCAATAAGGACAAGTCAGGTGGAATCACAATCCCTGACCTGAAATTATACTACAAAGCTACTGTAATAAAATCAACCTGGTACTGGCTAAAAAACAGACCTGAGGATCAATGGAACAGACTGGAAGATGCAACCATAACGAAAGACCCACTCAGCTACCTAATATTTGACAAAGGGGTCAACCAAACACAGTGGAGAAAAGAAGGCCTGTTTAATAAATGGTGCTGGAAAAACTGACTTGTCTCTTGCCGAAAACTGAAAATAGACTCCAGTCTATCACCATGCACCAAACTCAGGCCAAAATGGATCACAGACCTCAATATTAAAACAGAAACTCTAAATCTATTGGAAGAGAAAGTAGGTAAAAATCTTGAAGACATAGGAGTAGGCAGAGAGCTCATGAACAAAAATGAAACTGCAAGGGAAACACTTCAAAGAATCAATAACTGGGACCTCATTCGACTGAAAAGTTTTTGTACATCTAAAGAAATCACCAGCAAAGTAAAAAGAATACCCACAAATTGGGAAAAAATCCTAGCTGGCTGTCCCTCAGACAAAGGTCTTCTATGTAGAACATACAAAGAATTAAAAAACATGTACCTGCCCAAATTCAAAGACCCAATCCACAAATGGGCATCTGAGATGAATACACACTTCTCAGACAAAGAAATACAAATGGCAAATAAATATATGAGAAAATGTTCCACATCCTTAGTCATTTGAGAAATGCAAATAAAAACAACATCCAGATTTCACCTCATCCCAGTAAGACTGGCCAGTATGAAAAAGTCATCCAATAACAGATGCTGGCGAGGCTGTGGAGAAATAGGGACTCTATTACACTGCTGGTGGGAATGCAGACTGGTGCAACCACTGTGGAGAGCCGTTTGGAGATTTCTCAGAAATCTAGGTCTAGAGGTTCCATTCAAACCAGCTATTCCCCTTGTGGGTATTTTCCCAGAAGATCTGAAAACATCATATCACTATGATATATGTGCACCCGTGTTTATAGCAGCACAATTTGTAATAGCTAAAATGTGGAAGCAACCCAAGTGTCCATCCACAGAAGACTGAATTAAAAAATTGTGGCATTTTTATATAATGGAATATTATTCAGCTATAAAGAAAGACAGTTTTGTGGACTTTGTAGGCAAGTAGTCAAAACTGGAGTCCATACTCATAAGTGAAATAAATCAGCAGTACATGTGCATGCAACGTATTGTATCACTGGTGTAAGAACCTGAGGGTGGGAATATAAACTAAAAGTCATGAAGGAAATCTGTTCAAAAAGAAAGAACAGATGGGATGAGGGAAAGGAGAAAAGAGGGCTGGAGGTACAGCTCAGTGGGTTAAGTGCTTGCCGCTGAGCACTAGGGCCCTGAGTTCGATCCCCGGTCCCGGAAAAAAAAAAAAAAAAAGGAAAGGAGAAAAGAAAGAGACAAAAATGTATGTATGTATATATGAATATACATATATGCAGGAGGGCTAACATGGTTCTACTATTGTATTATATCACTTAATGCTAAGGAGTAATAGATGACGGGTTATTTGATCAATCTTGTATGTCTATAAGTGTTATCCTGAACACACACTTCGAAGATATCAATATGCAAAGCAGCAACTATTGGTGGTTTTTTTTTTCCTTTGGTTTTTTGTTTTTTGTGTTTTTCTGTTGTTGAGAGGATTAATTGTCTGACCAATTTTGCATGTCTGTATCTGTGTTCATATATATACACTTCGAAGATATCAATTGGTAAAGCAACAACCCCTGTTGAGTCCATGTCACCTTGTCTGTAGATCAGTATTGATTTTACTATTTTTTATGCTTATTTGTGTCTGTTAATATGTTTTTGTGCTTTTATTTTTTTAAAAATTAAAAAGAGAGAGGTTTTATATCTGTTTAATAAATACCTAGAAATAATATTGCTAAGTCACATTGACTCTATTTTTAATTTTTGAGAAAACTACATGTATTTTTTCATAATGAATGCACCATTTTACATTCCTACTAACAACAATCACATAGTCTAATTTTTCCACATCTCCACTGACAACATGTTTTAGGGTGTGGGTGTTTCCTAACGTGTTAGGTGGCAGCTCATCATGGATTTATTTGCGTTTCCCTTAATGACTAATATGATGACTCATAGTTTTATATACGAGCCTAGTAACCACTGTCAATCTGTGTGCCTATGGAGAAAAGTTTATTGGCCATTTTTTAATCAAAAAAGGATCTTTTCAGTTGACTGAATTGTAGGAGTTCCTTATGTATTTTGAAAGTTGGCTTCTTATGTGATACATGGTTTACATATGTTTCCCCATTCTATCAGGGGAAATAGATAGATTGTTTTCACTCAAGTATTCTCTTGTGCAAAATCTTTCTGGCTTGATGTGCTTATGTTTGTCTATTTTTGTTTTGTTGCTGTGCTTTTGATGTTATATTCTTGAAAGCATCTGAGACAAATATCAGGAAATAGTTCCCTATTTTTCTAAGAATTTTAGAAAAGTTATAGTATAATTAGTAATAACTGATGATGCTAAATGTTTAACCATTTGAATGGGTTTGGTATGTGCTATAGGGAGGTTCAATTTCATTATTTTCTGAGTGAATATCCAACTTTACTAATAACATTGGTTGCACACTTTTTCCCGCTTTGTGATCTTGTCAAAAATCTGCTGATTATATTTCTTTTGAAATCTGAAAGTTCTATTTTATTCTAGTGGGCTATATGCCTATTTAATGCTATTTTAACTACTATAAATTTAAATATATTTGTTGGAATCACAAGGTATAAAATATTGTTTATGAAATCAGGAATCTATATTTTTTGTTTTAATTACTATTAAATATGTTGTTATCATTATTAATTATTTTATCTTTCAATTATTTTGGTTTAATTATTTATTATTTATTATATTATTATTATTATTTGAATTGTACATATTTGTAGTGTACAATGTAATTTAATACATATATACAATGTTTAACCAAGGGTAATTATCATATCAATTTCCTTAATTTTTTCAGATTTTTGATCAACACATAAAAATTGTACGTATTTATGAAGTATGCTGTTTAATTTCCATGTATATATGTATATGTGTGTATAGATAGATAGATAGATAGATAGATAGATAATATGTGCTGATCAAATCAGGATAGTTAAAGATTGCTTCTTACTAAAAGAAGTTTACATCTTACTTCTTTGTGTTTGGAACCTTCAAGCACTTCTCTTCCAGCTCTGTATAAAGCTTAGTACGCTGTCTGTGCACTCATTTTATCATTGAACAATATTCCATTGTGCCATATTTAATTTACCTAATGATGGGCATCTTGATTACTTCCAGGTTTTGTTACTGCAAATAAAGCTTCTATAAACTATTGTGTCTAGGTTTTGGGATATACATACATTTTCAGAAATACTTGTGCATATGATTACTGGATCAATGGTTAGATGATGTTTACCTTTGTAAGTAAGTGCCAGATTACCTGCCAAAGCATTATAAGATATTATCATTCTCATAAGCAATGAATGATAATTTTTATTGCATTGCATCTCCACCAAAAATTGCTATAGGTAAGTGTTAAGTGATGTTTCATTGCTGTTTTAATTTTCAGGACCATCTTTTTATGCATTTAATTACACAACAGTTTACTTTTCTAAATGATGACTTTTTCCACTCTACACAGTACTGACAAATTGTGGAGCAAAGTTGCTGCAACAGAACCAATCTAATTCCCTTTCCTACTTTAGATTGATACTAGATCAAGACACATTTCTCTCCCTCTTTTCAATAACACTGAGGAGAAAACATTAGATATTTGTTCCAGAACATACTTATTTTCCAAGACTAGACTGTGAAAGAATATTGCTTTCTTCTAAACACTAACATATTGCTTATTGCTCATACTGAATGAAGATTTACTACTGGACCCTTGCATTGGTTACACCCTGCAAAAGTAATATCAGCAGTAACCCAACATCAGCCAATTCTCCTCTCTGCAAGCCTCAACAAAACCAACTTCCCATAGCTGTACAAACCCTCTGAGTACCATAACCTTTATGCTTTATAGGCACTACCAACACTTTCTCACAGTAGAGTTCTCTCTAACTTTGGAAAGGCTCACAGTCTTTGATTTTCAGTCTGCTTTCCTAATGGTCTTTTGGGAGTCAGTAGTCCTCAGTGATACGTTCTCCTGAAGATGCAACCTCCCTAAGATTTCAAAGTTAAATAAAAATCAAACTTGTCTTCACACTGGCTGTTATTAAAGCTTGAGCATTCCTAACTCACCTTTAACTTTTATAACACTATAATTTCATATCTATTAATGTTTGGAAGAAATACATATTTATGTGTAGAGTTTCTTAAAGAATATATATCTTATTAATTCCTCTAATGGAAGATAAAACCAAACTGAATTTAACCTTCAGCACTCTTGGCTTGGGTCATGGTTGCTCAGTTAGTGAGTGTGAACAGTACTTGAAATTTTTGAGGTTATCATATTGGCAGAGACACAAGCTCCTAACTACATAGAGGGACTTGAAATCATTACATAGTGAGTGGTGCTGTTGGTCATATTCCAGTATTTTCTCCATAAGGATGAGTATGAGAACACTCTGCCTCACTTGTAGAATATACCTGATTTCATATTTCTCGGTAATTATTTGTATTTTAATTGATTGGATGTTGAATCTCACAGCCAAATACTTTGTTCTTCCCACCGGTAGACTAAATTGTCTTCCAGGAATAGAAAATGAAAGGTAGTTTTTAATCTTAATTTTGTGCTTTAATTGGACCTTTTACTTTACTTATTAGCCTCAGTTTTGCATTCTCTATTTTAAACTATGGCTTAATGCAGTTTAGTTGGCTGTACTGCATGTGTGTGTGTGTGTGTGTGTGTGTGTGTGTGTGTGTGGGTGGGTGCTCTTAAATTGTATGTGCTCTTTAATTGTAAATATTGTATATATGTGCTCTTAAATGATATATATAGTATTTTTATCACACCTCATAAAGATACTCATGAAAGGACTTTCAAAACTGCTTCAGAAAGTGGCGAGGAGAATAGTGTAAGTGCTTTTGGAGGGAGGGGAAATACTTCTAGGGCGACTGATGGCAACGTGCCTTTTATGGTCATGTTTCCTCTTAATTTATGCACCACCGTGTATCCTGATGCTGTGTTGACTGAAATGGGTGAAGCAGCAAACTTAGATCGATTTTCTGTTTTTTGTTTTCTTCTTAGCTATTTTCTCATCAATGAATCAGAGTTTAAAAGACGTCTACATTTCTGAACAGATACAACATTACAGAGATATCTGTACCCCTAAGAAAAGGTTTTCAGACGTATAAAAATTTATTTGTATGTATGACTACATAGCTAACATTTTGACAGATATGTAATTTTATGTACAGGAAGCAAATGAATATATTTCTCAGGAAATTTCAGAGGAAGTTATAATGTGACCTTCATGCAGTTGGCATGTGAAACTAATAGTTTATGTTTTATCATAAAGGCAGAAATCTCTGCACATAAAATTATATAGGTTCACAGATCTTCCCTTCTAAATGATCTGTTCTTATATGAAATTAATGAATCCTTATATAAAAACGTCTTTTTTTAAACAAAAAGTTGAAAAGTAAAACAATCAATAAAGTATATTCATATGAAGATATGTTACTCATCTAAAGGCTGGAAATCTCCCCAGATAGAAATTTGATTTAAGACACTTCACACTGATTCTGTTGAACCTGTTTGCAATAATGAGCTCTATTAGTTCAGGAAATAATTATGTAATTCCTGAAGCCCTGTGGATTTAAAATACCTTACATAGTTTTTAAATGTGTACTGTGTTTTGGTATGTTTCTGTATACTTTTATTACATTAAACCTCTATGTAGGTTATCATTTAATTTCTGTTTCAAAATTCTTTAATTTCTTCAGAATATGCTCATATAGTAATTTTAGCAATCGAGCAAAAGACAAAGTAATCCATCTGTGCTGGGAACGCAGTCGTTGATGCCCAGGACAGTACAGAGGTGCCCGGGGTGTAAGCAGCGGCGGTGCTAAAGACTCGTTACAGGCGCTCCCGCGGCTCCTTACACGAGAGATTAGGCTGCACCTTAACCTTCACTGTGAAGTGAGAGCTTGAGACCTCAAGGGCAGTGGGTCTCACGTCCAACTCTCAGTGTGGTGATGACGTCTACAAATTAAGAGGACAGTGTTTAGATTAGCTAAGCTGTGCAGAGGTCCTTGTCTATAAATCAATATATGGGAAGATTTATATAGGTAATGTTGATTTTAAAAAGGAAGTTTTATCTGTGGCAGGCATGAATAGTCTTAGAAGCCCCGGGCATTGCAGGATTAGTGGAAATCTGGCAGAGGGACTGAAAAGGAAGTAACACAATAGTGTGAAATGACAGTCCTTCCTTAATTCAGTATCGTATTGTTAGTCTAAGAAAATCAAGATCTTTAACGTTCTTCTATAATTGACCCAGAAATGAGAAATTGACTCAATTATGGTCAGAAAGAATGAAGAGAAATCTGTGGGAACAGGGTTGGGGCTGTCTATCTTTGATAAAGCACCTTATTTCTTTTTTATGTCTTTTTTCATTACTGATTTAAAAACACCCCGTCTGGTGGCAGTGCAGAGGTCCTGTGAAGCTACCTTCGTCTGAAGATGGAGCTGAAACCAGGCAATGGAGGGTGAAGCTGTGGGGATCATTGTAAAGCGAAGTCAGCCCGCCGCTCAGCGCTGGAAGCATTGTGCACATACGCTTAATGGATTGTTACTGCTTGGGTGCCTGGGAAGAGTCACTGAATTCAGGTACCTGTTAAATATCCATTTCCTGTTAAAGTTTAAAAATTTTAAAACATTGTTACTTAGAAATACTAAGCTCAGAATTTAAGTCAGAAAGATTGCCACAATCTTTGATCTTAGAGGTAAGTATGGAGATCAAACTACTACATTTTGAAAATTTTGGTTAGTACATGCGTGGCACATAATGCTTATATTTTTGTGGGGAATTTGTACATGAACATAATACACCTTGTCTCCTGTTGGTCCCATTTTCCTTCCCTCTCTGCCCACCCCATCCACCTCTCGATCCCCTTTCTTTCGGTGCGTTGCATGGCTGCAGTATACGCTGTTAGCCTCCTTGTGTGGGGTTCTACGTTGCATGACGTGCTTTAATGCCTTTTTCTATGGCCCATCTCTCCCCTGCCTTCTCTCTCTCTCTTGATCATGTCATGCACAATGGTCTAACTCCCTACTTGATATTATCTCGTATTTTCCTATTTCTAGTGTAATATTTAAAAAGAAAATATCTATGTAAATTAGAATGAAGAATGATAAAGAGAAAAAAATATTTTTGAGAGAGAAAACTTAGGCTAGCCAGTGTTTTAAAAATGGAAAAGTAAAGGATTCAAAAGATAGAAGATTGAAAAAAGTATAAAATAATTCAAATAACAATTTTTAAAAGTCTAATAGGCTTTTTTACTAGTGCATATCAGTTGATTCACTTTGGTGCACTGATGCCCGTCTGGAAGATATTGGGATGATTTTCGTGCTCATTACCACACTCCTCTTTTCCTCCCCTTTCCATTCTCTTTCACTTCCTTTTCCACCAAAACTGGCACCTAGTTTCCTGTTCTCGCCGCGCTGTCTCTCTCTGTCTCTGTCTCTCTGGGTGTGTGTGTGTGTCTGTGTGTCTGTGTGTGTGTGTGTCTGTCTGTCTGTCTGTCTGTCTCTCAATTGTTCATATATGACAAAGTATCTGATATTTTAGAGATTAAATACTTGGGAAATTTCCCAAATTTGGCTTATTTTGCTTAATCTGATGGTCTCCACTTCTATCTGTTTTTCTGCAAATGACATGGATTCACTCTACTGTATGCTTGGATATCAATAGGCGTTTATCCAGAAAGCATAAGGGAATCTTTGAAAGACATTAAATTTTACATCTAACACATCCTTTTGAAAATATTGCAAGGAATATAAACATTTTTGGTAGCACATCAAAACATATCAATACATAGATACTTTTTTCTTCTCAATCCTCTAAGTAAATCACAGCCATTTGAATTCTTATTCAGTAAAGAACTTTTCTAGTGACATGTTTTAGTTGGGAACAGCATACTGTACATTTACATTTAGGGCAAGAGACTACAGAATTGAATCTTTCGCAGTTTAAAGAACTTTCACAATTTCCTACCCAAATTCCGAACTTTCTGAATTTAGACTTGCCTTCTGTTGTCACATGCATTAGGTAAGGACTTGCACTTCTGGGAATTTGAATTTACCTTAACACATGGTTACTCATGAGTCCAGTTGAAATTTGCAATGTGTCCTTGTTTTAATATATTAGGATAACAAAGTATGTGCTGGTAAAAGGATCTTCGGATTTGCGGTTCTGTCTCATCTGTCTGCACCAACAAAGCTAAAGACAAAAACTGTAGGCCTCCAGCTAAGAGCTAGTGGCTTAACAAGCTTGTGGATTGTTATATGTATATTTCCTTGTAAGTCATAAATAGGTCAGAGTTGGAGAGGAAAAGAAGAACCGGTTAGGTCCACTTAGGGATTTGAGATCATTGTTTTAAGTATATTTGCCTTGTAATACTAATTCTCTCTGCAGGGAGAGAGAGAGGACATTTAAAATATATAATATGATGCATTTAATTTACATTTTATTTTCCATTCTGAAATGATTTTCCCTCCAAAGTATGAATTAGGAGTCCGAGAAAAAAGTGCATCTATGGCCAAGCCAACCTGGCAATCCCCCAAGTTCCCCAGCATTCTGGGAGAACACCCTCTCTACATTCTAACTTCACCGGGTTTGTCTGCAAATAATCCAGTTATTTTGTAAAAAAAAATGCTAAATTACTTAAAGTCTGGATTGATACATCCAGTTCATCTTGCCCTTCTCTGCCAGTATGCTATAGAATTTCCAACCATGATTAATAGATCTTTGCATTTTTCTAGCGCTCCTTCTTCCTTCTAATTTTGGACTGTATCTGTTTTGGGAAGCTGAGTAAGAAAATTCACACAACTAATCCTTTGCAAGCTATTTACTTTCTAAATTATACAAGGAACAGAAAGGCTCCATATGATATGCTGTTCAAATTGAAGAGATGAAATTTTCCAAATTTGCAGCCAGTTACTAGCCAAATATCATATCTTTATGCATAACACCTTACTTATGTCTTAGCTCCAAACTATAGATATTTATATATTGAGAGAATCATTAAGTAATGATAAGAAAATATGTCATTTAGCCTGCTTAAATGTAGCTTTATATGACACTCATTTTATAATGTATATGTATATCAGAACATCAAAATATAACAGGTTAAATATAAATGATTTGTTGCAAATTATACCTCAATAAAGCAGAATGATAAAACAAGTTGATTAAATAAAATATAATGCCTTGCATATCAACAAAAATACATATTTGGGGAAAGTAATAAGAAAATGTAGGGCAGAAAAATACAAATACAAAAGGAAGAAGGGAGGAAAGAAGAAAAGAGAAAAAGTGAATACAGGGGAAAACGCAGGAAGCAGGAAGCCAGCGGGGGGGGGGGGGGGGTAAGCGATAAACAGAATGGAAGCAGGAGCTAAAACTGATACTCTGCTGCGGTCAGGTAGTGAATCCTGAATAACTGGAGATTACACATATCACGACGTACAAGGCCCAGAGAATCTTAAAATGCAATAATGCATGTTAACTTTATTTTTTCTTTCTAAACTATCTATTCACACTTCATGAGAAACAATCATAAAATAGTTTTTAAAAATAATTTTTCTTTTCTAATGCATTTCAAACTTAGTTTGCTTTAAAGAGAAGTTTGAGATGTTTCACCTCAAGACTACCAAAGCATCTTTGCAAAGATGCAATACAAATACAGATTTTGAGTATGGTTTTGTTTTCTTTTAACTCTTAACTGGTGCTACACACATGAAAACAAAATAAGTGAAATGTGAATGCTGATAATGCAAGACTGTACATTATAGCCCATAGCAAGATATGTAACTTAAATCTACTTGGACTTTGGGTAATGCCTGAAGTCGTTTTTACACTGTAAAAATCCGTTTTTACTATTCTTTTAATTATTTTTCAATAATTACATTTAATAAAGTCAAGCTGGTTTCCTGGCACCTATAAACTTACTTTAATCTAAGAACTATTCACAAAATAAAATTAGATATTTGACTTCATTTTAATTTATGTTTAATTTCTTATATATTTGAGAGATGGAAATGTTTAAACATTTACTATATTATATACTTCAATAAATTTACTAACTCTTTATAATCAAAATTTTAATTTATCTGATTTATCTTGATCAGTTCGAGCATTTAAAAAAGCACATTTGCCAATTTTATGAGGGAAATATTCTCATGCACTCTGGAAATGCATGTATGTGTATAAGTCATATTTGTAAATTCAGTACTTTGCCTTAAATTTACAAGTCAAATAAATTTTAAAAATACTGTACAAAAAATGAAATTGCTCCACAATCTAATATTTTACTTGAGTGCTCCCTTTGGCAGCACATACACTATTATTCTGCTTGAGCCACTACTATCAGCTTCCTAAAAATTTAAATAATTCATGCCTTCATCCTAGAGTTATGAATGCGTCCTAACGAAGCAAACCTAAGGATCATCTTACACCTCCCATGGCAACTGTGATTCTTCAATGGAGTTACTGTCCAGGGATTCTGTCTCGGATGTCTTAGTGCAGATTCCATGAAGATTAAATCAAAACTTGACTTTAGTAGCCGTTTTTATAGAAAGGAGCTTTGCCGTGATGCCTTATCTTTCAGTATGGGTATTCTCACATCCCTGGATCAAAATATGGCCTTATGATCTCTTGAGCACAGGTGTGCTTCTGTGTGTGTGTGTGCGTGCATGTGTGTGTAGAGGGGAGAGACACAGAGAAAGAGAGAGAGAAAGAGACAGAGACAGAGAGAGAGATTGAAAGACAAAGCCAGACAGGAGAAGCAGAACTGGGGAGAGATGAACCCAGACACAGAAGTAGAAACAGATCAATGGTGCATTTGTTCGAAGAGAAAATGGAAGCCAAATAAAATCCAGGCAAAAGCAACAACATAATAAAAATTCAACAGCATAAAACTTGAAACCTTGAAAATGTCATGTATTTTATATGGAATCAACAATTGGAGAAATATTATCCTTTGGTTTTAATACATTCAGTATCACTTTTAAAATTGTCCTGAACACTATTTTATGGCCTGAATGTGGCATGAATTCGATGTGTTTCAACTTCGTTAACCAGCAAAGTTACTTTACTCTCATACAACAAAATGAGGCACGTATGTAGTTTCATTATGTCCACAAGTAGTAATTCTATAAATACTTGACACTAATTTCTACATGGCCATTAGGAACACAGCTTTGAGTGGACTCATGGCTCCTCCAGCTACTGCTCTGTCGTTTAATGCTTAGAGGAAGGCACTTTGCACAGGGGCGTTGCTCCTGCTGCCCAGTGAGATCTCAAGATTTCATCCTCTATTTGGTTTCCTTGCTGTAAGAAGCAGGTAGTTTTTAATAGGACACTTATCTTCTGGCAGTGAAGAATAAAGTTAATACCCAAGCACTGTAGATAAACAAAGTTTTGTAGTAATGGATAACACCGTTTATTGAGCTACCTTCTTGTATAAACATAGAATTTTACCATTATACAACTACTTTCTTTAGGGTACATCATTAATTAGATTTCAGAATTTTTAATACTTTTCCTTTCTCTTTTGGTGTTAAGATAGTTCATTGTACCATTCTATTTTCACTCACTGATACTTGATAGGCTCTGTGGAAAAGAAATGTAGTGAAAGTTTTAGATTACACAGGACAAGATTCCATTTAGAAAAACAAATGTATGCAGTTCTTAGCACGTGAAGGGGGATCTAGGTATGTGAGGGAATGCAATGCTCGATCCACTCTGTCCTTCCTGTTTGTCAGAACTGCTCACCAGTTGCAGTACCACTTGCAAATAATGCTTTTGTTCATCCCGGCTTTCCACTGTGATAAGCTGATTGGTTGCAGCATGTTTGTAACTCCTGGACATTTGCTTCTGAATGAGTGCTCACTGCTACAGAGAAACGTTAACTTTTTTACTGTACTATGCTAAAATCAGGCAGTTGTCTGTACATATAGCACTATGTATACATATTTAATTATGTTTTTTTACATAGTAAGGCACCTTGAGAAATTTGATACTTTAGGCATGTTGGGGGCCACAAATTATAAATTGACTCTAGCGGGACATCCAAGGCCATCCTTATCCTGCCCTTAGATCCAGATTGGAACAGGGAAACTCCCTCCTTTTTTCTGGCCACAGCTGGAAGTCCTAGGGCTAGTGACTGCCATGGTGCTCACAGGGCAAAATAAGACCCACTGATGTGGATCTTTACAGCAATGTAGTCACAGTAAAAGGTTTCACCTGGGAAGACTATCGTTTCCTTGTTGCCCCCATCTTGTCTTTGCAAGAATGCTTTGCTGGTCTTACTAGCCCAGAGCAGTGGCCATTACTGTTCCTGAAATTACTTGCTATACCTTCCCGTGAACTGACTAATAAAATAGTGCTAGCTGGAGAGTCTTGATCTTTGCGCATCCTGAGACACTGACCTACCAGCACCCCTCAGGCATTACTAAATCTCTCTGTCTCTCATTTCATCCTTTTCCCACCATATCTCTCATACAGGCACTCAGGGATCGTAGCCAGGTCTCCCATCTAGGCCTACATCTGAAACCTGCCGTTTTTCCTCACTGGTCCTGTACCACACTCTTCCTAACACTTTCTCAGGTGCACAGCCTATATCTTGGCTCTGGTTGAAATTAGTTTTGATTCTGCTCCCTCCAATAAGTTCCCTGCTGTTCAATTTTGATTTCTTGATAATACCTAATGATATAAAATACTATGTTTTAAATGGCAAGAGGATTATATTCTAAGAACTGGATTTGGCTACACAAATCAAAGGCTTAACAAGAGTCTGTTGTGCAGAAGAATCTATGCAACGTAAAGAAAGTTCAAAATTTTAATCCAGTCAGCAATCAATCATGGATGTAAAATTTTGAAGAAGGTGTGATGCAGCTGTATATTTTCAAAGAATGTTACCACTATAAATTTGTTTATAGCAATAATATGAAATATAAGTAGGTATTCTGTTGAGAGTTTGGTACATTAACATAAAAATCCAATTAAAAAATGAAGCCCTGATAATGAAAATGAATTCTAAAAATTATTCCTTCCTCTAAGAGACAACATTCAAGAATAATTTGGCAATAGACATATCGTGATATTCATTGAATGCCATTTTTCTATCTACTAATAAAATATTTGTGGTGGCTATGATTAACTCATGGAAATTTTAGCTTAAAATATATTATAATATTTAAGTATTTACCAAACTTTGACAAATAAGGACAGAATTGACTGATAAATACCTTGATGCACAAATAAACTGGATGCAGAGGAATTGACGACTATTCAGAAAGAGCATTAAGGTGATTTAGATGAAAAATAACATATGCTTAGAAAACTGAAGGAGGTATAACTGTTTGAACTAAATTAGCAACTTACAAAATGACTTGCTAGTTATCATCAATAATGTCAAGACTTCAAAGTAATGACTAGAAAATTTATATCACCAAGAAAAGTTATTTATATTTTTGCCTTGGGTGTTTAAGAAAGATGTTTCCCTAAAAGAATTTTGAAAAATTGAAATGCTTAATTAAAGTGAGAATTTATAGCAATGTTTCCTCTAGGAAATTATGATATAAAGGGCTGGAATACTTTTTTTTCATTTTTTCCAGGGACAGTTTATATTAAGCAGTGTTCAAAATTGATGACCTCTCCATCACCCTCTCTAGCCTGGAGGATCAATGATGCTCAATTTTTTCAATCAAATGGAAGTTGGAAAGTTCATTTCATGTTTGTATCATCAACTAGGGAAATAACTTTGTTACCTGGTAGATTTTTTCTTCTCAAAAAAAATTTTCCCCTCGTGGTTCCTCAGTATTATCCAATAACATTCTTTGAATTTTTGCAATTTAGAAGACAGAAGATCAAATAGATAAATTTTATGCTGACTTTAATATGTATAACAATCACATATTTTAACAAGAAATATTTTAAAAGTACATTTTGATGTGCTTCTTTTAACTCCCTTATGGTATCTTGTAACATAATTTAATATTGTATAGTTCATCTTTATGGTCTCTTTTTATTCTTGTAATTTTTCCCATACATATTTCAGGCTATGAAAATTTGTAAATGCAATTCTAAATATGGTATATTATTGTGATGCCCTTGGGCTATCTTTTATATTCTCCTGTATATTCTCAGCAATTGAGATCAGCTCAGTTTAATGGTTGCAGTCCACAACTTTACTGGAGCTGGCTATCAAAACTAACATTGTAAACCATCCTGCTCAGCTCTCTGCTCTTGATTCTCAACCTAGGTCTGCCTAAAAGCCTCCAACAATAGCCACACAGAGCATCAATGTTCAAGTGCCTTGAAATTACCTCCACCAAATTAGTTAGTCCACCATCCTTAGTCTTAGTCTCAGGCCAAGTCTTTGAACATGAGCAAAAGGCAGACAAACTTTCTGCCAAGTCGTAACACACATCATCTGGAGTCCAGAAGCCAATGTAATGCTTCCCAGTAGAAACCTCCCAAGCCTGGTCTTTACTTACAAGATTCTTATCAGCCTTCTGTTTTGAGATCTGACCAGAATCTCCCACTAAGAATGGCCTAAGGTGTTCCAGCTGCAGTCTTTCAGGTGACATCTCTGAACCTTTCCAAACTCTTCCTATAAGCCATTGCCAAAGGCTCATGAATCACATGGTGCGGTATAGCCACAGTTGTGACCCCACTCCTAGTATCAAATTCTGTTTTAGTTACTTTTCTCTTGTTGCTGTGACAAAATATCTTACACCCAAATTTAAGGAAGGAAAGGTTTGTCTAGCTCACACTTTGTGGAGATTTCAGTCCATAATCTGCTGGCTGCAAAGCAGGGGTACATACCACAGGGGCAGCAGTTCAATGGGGGAAAGACAGAAAATGCAAAAAGAGATAAAAGTGGGAGAGAGCAAGCCTCTATTCCTCCCTTATATAGGATGTCATACCATCTCCACTCCTGCCTGTCCCACAAGCTCAGGATTTTTACAAAGTAAGGACCCTGGTCCCTGCTGAGTGGCCTAGTTAAACTTCTGAAGGTATGGTATTTTTATGCAATGGAGTATTACTCAAATATGAAGAAAGATAAACTCAAAACTTTTATAAGTAAATGGATGCAACTAGAGACCATACTCATAAGTGAAATAAATCAAAGTTACATGTGTAAACATCACATTGTCTCCCTAGTGTAAGAAACTGAAAGAGTAAATAAGATCCAAAAGGTACAACAGACATTGTGAAAGGGAAAGAATCTGCTTGAAAAGGAATGAATAACTGGAATGGGGGAAGAAGAAAAGAAGATAGATAGATAGATAGATAGAAAGAAATATACATACATACATATGATAGCTAAGAAAATTTCACTGATTTCTATTCATTCATTGAAAGCAACAGTGTTTATATTGTTTGATGAACCTTAAATGCCTATGTTTGATAATATGAGCAACTACTTTGAAGATAACGATATGCAATATAATAACCATAGTTAATTTCCTATCTGCTTGTTTTGAAATTCTGTATTGATTTTAATTTTTATTATTGTCTTTAAATTTTTAAAAAAATCTAAACTTCTCAAATTGACACACTGTATCAACCATTACAATTGGTTATTTCCAAATGTTTACATAGAAAACTTTATAATATCTATTTTTACACATAAATCTTTTCTGCCTTCTTCCACTATTTTTTCTTTTTTTTTTCTTTTTTTTTTTTTTGGCAGTACTGGGGATAGAACTCAGGACCTTGCACTTGCCAGGCAAGCACTTATTCCACTGAGCTATATCCCCAGTCCCCTTCCTCTGCTATTTTGAGGTGGAGGATTTTTATATATGTTCTGTAAGAAAAACCATTTACTACTGAAGAAAGATGAGGATGAAAGGCACAGAAATGTTCCAATCAATTGTCACTGCTTTGCAAAAAGCAGAGCAAAACTTTTTCTTTCTAATTCCTGTTTGAATAATCTGGTTAAAATCATATTTTGCGTAAAGAAATGAGTGTGATATCATTCTTTTTCCAAAAATATATGAGCATCAATTATGGTAACAGGTAGAAGCACCAGCAAATTACCACATCAACAATATCTTAATTTGAATTGAGAATTCTTCCATTAACTACATTTTGTTTATATTACCCAAATAAGGAAGCAGCAATCTGTATAGTAATGGAGGAGATGCAGCTAATTATCCAGTGTCATTTCTACATATTCACCAAAACATTTCTTATTCCCAACTCCATCATCCACATATATTTTTAATCTACATCATTTCTCCATATCATTCCACCAGTTAGCCGGGTTTTCATCCAACATTCAAATCCTCTCCTGCTTTTATTTATCAGTAGCTGTCACGGTTATCTTCCACCCTGCTGTTCATTCTCTGCACTGAAGGGTTGTGTCCAAGACTACACCATCATCTAGCCTCTATACTCAGTCCGGTGGTTGGGATTTTTCTCCATGCTGCTATCAAAACTCAGTCTTCCCAAATACTGCCTGAAGACAAGTTCTGTTGTTGTCTCCACCAGTTAAGTTATTTCGGTTTCACAGCGAACATGCGTTTCACAGTTTACACTCAAGCTCAGTCTGATTCATGTGCTAATGCTGGATGTGATTTATACAACTTCTGGTCTGATTCTCCTAAAACGTGCAGTTACGCCTTTCACGTGCTGTTTCTGCCTGGCTGTAGGACACACGCACTTTATCCAGCAGAGTTTCGTGGCGTGGGACAGGTAGAAATTCATAAAGCTCAAAATCATACGCTATCCAAATGATTTGTTTCTTCTATATAATTGTTCCTCACTTTCCTTGTTAACCTAAATTCAGGTGATTTAGTTGTAATTCTAAAAATGTTTTCTTACCACCCACAATGAGTACTTGGGCAAAAGTTCATGCTTGTGTGAGATCATAATTTGACAAAATAATTTAATCAGGTTATTGTTCTGCTTAGTCTTCCAACTGTTCCACAAGGTGAGCAGATATCTGGTCTCATCAAATTCTCCCACAATCCTACGGCTGATTCTACAAGGAAACCACAGATGATCTGCTCAGCTGAAAGCACTCACCATTCCTCATGAAGACGCTGAGTGTCCCTCCTCTCTGAATCATCCTGCGATTTTCTCTACTTCAAATTTTTTCTTTAAAAAATAATTAATGCCTGCTTGTAATGCAGAACAGCAGCATTCATTCTGAGGAATTGATACATGCATATAGCAACATATCTTGGTTATTTTTAATGCCTTCACCACGCTCTGCTTTCCTCCACCCCATGCCTGGTACCTTTCCAATCTTCAAGAAGCCATGCTTTAATAATGTTCTCCCTAAAAATATACCAGAGTACAACTGATACCATGCCAAAGACATCTTTTCCATATCCTAAACCAGATGTTACTTTCCCCTTTCATTTCATTTTCAGAAAACTATTGCTTATTGACTGAAGTACCCAAGTATGAAGCCAACAGCCAAAAGATTTCTTCTTTGTCTTTTGTGCTTCATGAGCTCTCAGATATTGAGAATATCACTTCACAAATGCATATTTCACTATATTTATAAGCCAAAAAACTGTGTCAAAGATAAAAATGTAATGGACACTTAGATTCACATAGGTAGGTTTGTTCGGCCATTGCTGACCAAATAAACAAGGCCATATATTTTCAGAACAAGGGAAAATGGATTTATTCAAAGCTAGTTCTGAGGAGATAAAGGGGCCCATTTCCCTCAAGCCATCATCTAACCCTGAGGGTGGGTAAGGGGCTTTTACAGTGAGGAACAGAGTGAAGTGGGGGCAGAGAGGGACAGTGCACTGTCGTTGCCAGCCATCTTCAGCTCACTGTCCCCTTTCCCCGACAAGGAGCCCAGGCTCCGGCCTCCTGTGTTGGCATCTGCATGTTATGTCACTTCATCTCGACTGAGAAGAGGAAGAAATGATGCTTATGTGCTCAGCAGGAGGAATTTGGGGGAGGAAACTTTACAAGAAAAAGAAAATCTAACTTTTACAGTTCTGCTTTGCAGTGCCAGTTATAATCCCCGCCTGCCTCCCTCAGGCCTCACTCTCGAAGGCCACGAGGAGCCTCCCCATCGGGCTGTCTCTGTCACGTTGGACTGATACAGAGACTCCAGCGAAGGTGGCTGGAGCACAGACAAAGGGAAGGCAGGTGTGTGAATCTGAAAAAGTGTCACTAGTAATTGTGAAGTCAAATAACATCAGGATATACCTAAACTTTACATCTATGAGCAGGGATTGTTGTTTACTTTAAGAAAATTACATATAAGAACCATCTTTCCTAACTTCTGCAGCTCCACTTATTTTGCAGGAGTGACTCTCAGGTGACTCTGAGGCTCACAGCTCCCCACCAATCCCTATCACTGCATTTATTGTTACCCTGACAGCATTGCCAGTTAGCTATCTGCACCTTGTCCTACGGTAGCTTTCCCCAGTAACAGGCAGTCAGAACGAGTCCCACATTGAAGGGGATGTGATACATGTTTACAGTCAGTGTCACAGGCTTCTTCCCAATTTTAAACATTATTCCAGTTTTAGAAAGAGAGGCTCTTGGGCAGAAATTACCTAGAGTCCATTGTCAAGTCAAATTCTATATGTGTGTATTCAGCACTTTAAAACATTAGAACTTTGACAAATAGTTGCAAAGCTTACAAGCAGACCTAAAACAAGCCAGGATAAGCAAAGCAAATCCACTCTCACATTAGACCTGAATTAGGAAACAAAATAACCAAAGAAAGTCAGTATTTTTTGTAAAGCAAGCTTAGTTCTGCTAGAAAGGTCTATCAGGCAAGTACTTAAAGAGCACCCTCTTTTTATAAACCACTGGAATTATTTGGCAGAAAGCACATAGTTCACTAATGCCAAGATCAATATTTGTAGTTCAGTAACAATTGTAGGATTTCTTAGGTACTGTACACATAAAGAACTCTAAGTAGTTCTGCATGTAATGTGCAGAAATTAATGTCCATTTGACCAAGAACATACATTTTTCAGCAACATTGTCTTCTATCTACCAAATAAACATGGTTTCTGCCAGTTATATAACTATCAGAAGTATATAAAGTAATAATTCACCAAAAGAATTTAGTAATTTTTATAGTATACTAAAAAAAAAAGCATGGCTGCTTGCATTATGCTGGGGCAATTACATTTTGTAAAATAAGGAAATTCACATAATAGTAATTTATGTATGCAGAATTATAAAATATAATTTTAATTTAATAAGTGAATATGAACTTTCTAAGACTTAAATTTTCTAAATATTTACTCTTAATAAGACAGTAGAGAGTGCAATAAATTATTTTGACATTTAAAACCCTTTTTTAAAGATTTGTTGCAAATTTTTCTAAAGACAGTTTAATGTCCTAATCCTTATTTTTTAAACAAAGATACTAACATTACAACTGCGTATTATATTTTTAATTCTTTTTAGAAAGTAGCTTAGAATGAACTATCTTTAATTAGAAGTACTTCACTCCAAAGTGATACTGATATCATACATGACCAATTTACAACAAAGCATTAACTTTTGTTTTACCACTGGATCATGCCTCCCCAATACATTGGTCAATAGTTTTAAAACTCACAACGTTAACTCATATTTCTGTCCTAAATTATGTCCTATAGACATATAAGCATTATAAATCTAGTAAACAATATAAAACATATTTGAGATAGAGAAAACCCAAAATCTCTTTTTCTGAACCTTGCGAAGCTTGTCTATAACGAAGTGATTTTAAAAATAAACTCATTTCAAGTACTTAATTTAAGCAAAGACTAGACATTGATGTCATAGCAGTTTATCTATTATAGAGAAGAAAGCAAGCTTCTTTTAGCATCTCTTAAATCTGTTAGCATTAAGTCACATAAGCAAAGCCATTAAATTATAGCTACTAAACAATCACAACTAAAGATGTTTTCATCATATCTTAAAGTCAATAATTTGTATAAGCATAATTCATTTAATATTTTAATAATGATTCTTAGGGAAAAAAAAACAGTTTGAAAATTGAAACTGTCCTTGCAGTGCTGGTTACAAAATGAGTTAATACAAATTAGTTACTGAGAAGAACACATCACACACTAGGGAACACTACAGAATGGTAGTAGTCTTTCACATTCCTAGGGTATAAATTCAGACATCAATATCGAGTACCAAATTTTCCCATGTGTTACAATATATAAACATATGACATAACAGATGCTTATGCAAGTTTACTGTAATAATTATGTATTAATCCTATAAGCATCTGTAATGGTTGATTGATTATGTCAACTTGAGAAGTTTAGAAGTTTAACTAAACTTGGCTCAGCAATTGGCTCAGCAATTCCTGCCTTCTGTCGCAGACTCATCGGCCTCCTGGTACAGACTTGCATGGAACTCTGCAGTGAGTCTCAGACCCAGGACTGATTCTTCGGCCTTCAGTGTGCAGACACCCTCTGCATGCTTCCTCATACAAGTCTTTGGCTTGTAAGCCAATCTAAAATTGTTACAATAATGCCACTAATAAATCACACCTATACATGTCCATGAGCTTGTTCTACCCTTTCCACATTGTTCTTCCTCAGTTTGGGCATGAGCTTTGCTTTGATTAGTGTATAGTACACTTTAAAAATTAAAGCAGAAGTTTGTCTACAGCAAGCGAAGGCTTCCCACTTACTGCTCCAGAAAACATTTTGTTATCTTATGAAAAAATCCAGGATGAGAGAACAGAACTGGATAGAGACCATGCAAACTTGAATACTCATATGTATGGCACGAGAAGCCGTTTGTGCAAATCATGAGAGAGCCAGAAAGGACCCAAGACTTAACATGGCAAACTTGACATGTGAGCTTGGTAAACTTGACCCACTTAATGAGTCTGAAAAAGCAAAGGACAGGAGTAGGGGAGGAAGTAAGAACACTACCGTGGAAGCCACAGCATGTATATGGGTTGTATTCTTCAGAATAAGGGGAATGGATACACGTCATTATTGGTCATATTTTAAAAGGCTTAATTTGAGACCTAAACAGAGCATACACTACAGTAGAGTGAAAGCAGAGAGTTACAGTGCTATTGTAACAGTTCAGGTGAGTGATAAAAATGGTTTAGACCAAAAGGGTAACAGTAAAGAGGTGAAAAGTTCTGAGACTCAAGTATATTTCCAAAGTTGAGGTGTCAAGGTGTGCTACTGTATTGAACATAAGTTGAAAGAAAATTAGATTATCTGATTTGTTCATCTAAGATATACTGGGGCAAGAGCGGAATCATGTGGAGCAAAGGTTGATAAATCAGAGCACAGTTTTCAGCATGTGATACTAAAGATGCTAATCAGAGACAGGAGGGGAGCTGAGTGGGAGAATTCTATTGTTTAATAAATAAAGCTGGAGTTCTGGTAAGGCAAATGGTTGAGTTGGAGATGTGAACTTTTTAACCACCAGAATGCAAGCAGTATTTCAACCTGAGGATGATACATTTTAGCTGGGAAGGCTGTGTAGGAGGAGGAAAGGAAAGCCATGCAATTGTGCAATTGTGCTGTGGGGCTTTAAGATCTGAGAAAATGAACCAGCATTAGGGAGGAGGCAACAACCAAAGGTCACATACATGTATTTTTTCTATGATTTATATACAAAAAAGCACTAAATCCCCATTTCAATGATGGAAATAAGCAGGATTTGGTAAAGTTAATTCACTTAATATCATAAGTGAAATAATGAGGATAATTCTATATTTTATTAAAATCCAGAGTTTAGAACACTAACCTGATTACATGTAAAAAATTACACCACATAGCCATAATTTTATGCTCTTGTATGGAAATATTCACTGCATATTACTAAAGTTTCAGTCATAAACCATGTTACTTGAGACTGAGAATCCCCGGTTGCTCCGTTTTACTAAGCACCAAATGCCTTCCAGCTGGGATCCGACTCAGTGTTACTGATTCACTGCCGTGGAAGACAGTTTACCCAGAGCATTGAAAGGAGGGAACAAGGCTGCTGGAAGCGAACAGTCACGTTACGGTGACGCTGCTCGCTGCTCCACCATTTCTCCCCTGCCGGTTATATCCCTTCCATTGCGGAGCATTATCCTGCACTTTAAACATCCTTTATATTTGGAGGAACTGGAGAACATTTCATTACAGTTATCATAAACCTGGCAACCAACATCAGCTATAAGTAATTTCACTATGCAAGCCAGTAATACATAAGCATTTTCTAGTCTAATATAAAAAGTTGAGTGGGATGCACAGGGGAGTCTTAATGAATCTGGAAACTCGGCTTTATGCTGCCTTACCTTTTTCTTATTTCCACTATTAAACACGCACAGAAAGAGAGATGGAAAGAAGGAAGGAGAGAGAGAGGAAAGAAAACACAAAAGGCTGGCTCTACAGCAAGATTTTAGCACCTTTGGATTATCTTAGTTTAAACTTCAGAATTTCTGACCAGAATAAGATGTGTGCTCAGGTGCATCTAAGAGATTTACCGTTTATCTATACGTCAGGATGATTTAGAATCAGAGGTCCAAATTGAGTCACTGTCAGACCATTCATAGGTAATGTGTAAGTATCTATCAATTACAGAGTAGATCACATTGCAGAGATTCAGTGGTTGTCTGACCTGTTAACACTGTATAGTCTATGGATTTCACTACATTTTAGTTTCTTTACAATTTGAATCACATTTCTTCCATGAATTCAGACTTACAAGTTTCTAAGGAGATTTGTCTATAGTTCCAAGGAATCCTTGGGTGAATTTAGAATCATTTTAGTTGCTTTAAGAGTACACATATTCTCAGTATCTTCGCTTCTCAGAGATTATTATGTAGTTGGTGCTGAATGAGGCAAATATATTTTTCTTCTCTGTACAGTCCTTAAAAAAGTTGAGTGTGGGGGCGCACACCTATAATCGCAGCATTTAGGGGCATGGAGCAAGAGGATGACTGAGAGCTCAGAGCTTACCAGGGCCACATAGTGAACTAAGGCAGCCTGAATGAAACTCGGCCTCATAAATAAGTGAGTAAATAAGTAAATAAATAAAGAGTCCTTAGAAAATTCTGGTGCCCAAGGCATAGCTTTCAATGTAGAGTTATACAATTATATTTGGCAGTGTGCAGAGGTAGTACTAGTATCAAATGTGAGATTATAGCAGCTAGTTACTGTTTTAGCTGTAAATATATATATATATATATATATATATATATGATTTATTGTATATATCCTCTGGTTCATAGGTTTGCATGGTACTAACACATTCCAGAAAAAGAGAAAGTGTTCTATCCCAACCAGGGGTTGACATCAACAAATACAAAGCTTTCTTCTTTCTAAGGATATTGTTTTGTCTCTTTGTTTTAAAGGGGAAAAAAAAAAAACAAGAAAAACAGTACAGAATTTTGAAACAAGATAAATTAACAATGGTTATTATATTCCATATTGATATCTTCAAAGTAGTTACTCAGAACTGTTCCTTTCAATGAACCAATAGAAATTAGCTATATAATTATCTTAGTTATCTTGTAGATATACATCTCTTTTTTGTCCCTTCTTTCTTTTGTCTTTCCCCCAATGAAATTGTTGGATCTTCTTTATTCTTTTGGTTTCTTATACTATGGAGACAATATTCTGCTTACATATGGAAGTCTGCTTTATTTCACTTATGAATATTAGTGCATATTCTAGTTGCATTCATTTACCTAGAAAAGCCTGGAGTTTATCTTTGTTTATAGCTGAGTAATACTCCATTGTCCAAAAATGCCACATCTTTTCTATGCATTCCCCAGTTGATGGACATTTGGGTTGTTTCCAAGATTTAGCTATGACAAATTGTGCGGCTATAAACATGGGTGCGCATGTAATGATGTGATATGTTTTCATTTCTTCTGGGAAAATACCCAAGAGGGGAATAGCTGGGTGGGATGTGACCTGCAATGTTTGAGGAATCTGCACACTGATTTCCACAGTGGTTGCACCACTCTACACTTCCACCAATAATGAAGAAGGTCCCCTTTTCCCCACAGCCCTCCGAGCACTTGTTATTGGGTGATTTCTTGATCATAGCCATCCTGTCTGGGGTGACATGGAATCTGTGTTGTTTTAATTTGTATTTCTCACATGACCAATGATGTTGAACATTTTTTCATATATATACTTGCCACGTGTATTTCTGCATCTGAGAAGTATGTATTCATCTCAGATGTCCATTTTTATATTGGGTCTTTGAACTTGGGGAGGCCTGATTTTTTTATTTGATTCTTTATATGTTCTACATAGAAATCTTTCGTCTGAGGGACATTTGGCTAATTTTTTTTCCTAATTTGCGGGTTCTCTTTTCACTCCGTTGGTGACTTCTTTTAAATAGAATGGAATCCCAATTGTTGATTCTTTGAAGTATTTCTCAAGCAGTTTGACCTCCATGACAACCTCTATGTCTTCAAGATTTCTACTTACTTTCACTTTCAGTAGACTTAGTGTTTCTATTTTAATGTTTAATCTATTTTGGCTTTAAATTAGTGCATGGTTGTAGACAGGGCTGTAGTTTTGCTCAGCATGTGGAAATCCAGTTTTTCCAGGACCACTTATTAAAGAGGCTACCTTACTTCCAGTGAACATGTTTGGCCCCTTTGTCAAAGGTAAGGTTCTTGAATGTATTAGTAGGTTTTTCTGCCCCTTCTAATCCATTCTATTGATCCTAAGGTCTATTTTTTTGCCAGTACCATACTGATTTTATTACAGGAGGTTTGTAGTATAATTTCAAGTGAGGGATTGTGATGCCTCCTGCCTTGCCTTTGTTGCCAAGGATTTCATTTGCTATTCTAGGTCTTTTCTAGTTCCAAGTGAATTTTAGGAATGTTTCCCTAGGGGCTGAGGATATAGCTCAGTGGAATAAGCACCTGCCTGGTAAACACAAGGTCCTGTGTTTGATCCCCAGTTCTGCTAAAAAAAAAAGGAATGTTTTCTTTACATTTGTGAGTTATGTTAAGGATATTTTGTTTGAGATTGACCAGTTTGGGGAATATGGCCATTTTCACAGTGTTGGTTCTACCTATCCATGAGCAAGAAATATCTTTCCATTTTCTGAAATCCTCTTCAGTCTCTTTTGTGAGAGTACTGTAATTTTCAATGTATAGATCTTTACAACCTTTATTAGATCAATTTCTAAGTATTTCATTTTTTGGAGGTTATTGTGAATTATGTGGTTTGTCTAATTTCTCTTGCAGTGAGTTTGATGTTTGTGTACAGGAATGCTATTGATTTTAAGTGTTGACTTGGTATCCAGCTATGCTACTGAATTTGCTTTCAATTGGTGGGATATTTGGGGTCTTCTATGTAGAATTTATGTCACCTGCAAATAATAATTTAACTTATTTGTTTCTTCTCCTTATTCCTTTTATTTCTCTCTCTTATCTAATTGTTCTGGCTAATGTTTCCAGAACAATTGAGAAGGAGTGGTGACAGTGGACATCCTTGTCTTGTTCCTGATTTTAGAGTGAAAGGTCTTAGTACTTGTCCATTTAGTATGATGTTGGCTGTTGGTTTGTCATAGATGGCTGTGATCAGATTGAGGTAAAGATCATCTATTTGGATTTTCTGTAATGTTTTTATCATGAATGAGCATTGGACTTTTTCAAACTCATTTGCAGCATCTATTAAGATGATCACATTCTTCTTGTCTCTGTCTGTGCAGAATTAGGTTATTTATTTTTTCTCATTCTGTTTTCCTGATGTTAGCATTTGCTGCTGTAAGTTTCCTTCTGAGGACTGCTTTCATTTGCCCCACAGATTCCAATGAGTTGTATTTGCATTTTCATTGCATTGCAGATATTGTTTAATTCCTTCTTTGATTTTGTCTGTGACCTTTTTGTTCTTCAAGAGGGTGTTATGTAATTTCCATGTATTTATGAATTTTTTTGCAATTTATTTTGTCAATAGTTTCCAATTTTATCACACTATGGTCAGATAATATGCATGGGACAATTTCAATTCCTTTGCACTTATGAAAGCATGTTCTAAGGCCAAGAATGTGGTCTATTTTACAGAACATCCTGTGTGTTGCTGAGTGTGCCTTCTGATTTTGTGTAGAACACTGTATGAGCATCTACTAAGTTTGTTTGTTCACAAGTTTGGTTCAGTTCTGTTATTTCTTTGCTGTTATTTTGTCTAGGTGACCTAACCTCTTGTGACAATTGGGTGTTAAGGTCCCCAATTACAAATATGTAATTGGTTATTTGATTTTTATATCTGTTAATATTTGCCTTTTATAGTTAGGTGCTCCCATATTTGGTGCATGTATATTTATGATTGCTATCACTTCTTGCAATTTGCCCCTAACAAGTATGTAGGGACATTCATTATCCTTTTGATCATTGTTGGTTTGAAGTTCACATTGTCTCCAAACAGAATAGCTTCTCCTGCTTTTTGCTGGGTTCCTATGCCATGGAGTACTGTTTTCCATCCTTTGATTTTCTGTCTATGAATATCCTTTTAAGTGAAACGTGTTTCTTATTTACAGAATAACACTGAATTTTATTTCTTGATCCACTATGCCAACCTGTCTCTTTTGAGTGCCTAATTGAGGCCACTTACGTTGATGGTTAAAACTGGTATGTGTTGGACTACCTTTGTCATGTTATTTTCCTGCTGTTGGTTCTCTACATTTCCTCTCTGTTTTATTGCTTGCCCTGCTTGGTTGTTTCTTTCTGCTTTTATTCTCGGAATTGTGGTCATTTATGTCTCTTTCTAGAATATCTTCAGTACTCTTTGCAGGTTTCGATTTGTGGTAGTGAATTTCTTCAGTTGTTTTTGTTGTGAAAGTATCTTATTTTTGCATTAATTTTGGAAGATACTTTTGCAGGATAGATCAATCTGGGTTGGAAGTTGTTTTCTTTCAGGGCTTAAAATACTTCACTCCAAGCTATTCCTGACTTGAGAGGTTGTGTTAAGAAATCTGCCATGATTCTGACGAACTTTCTTTTATATGTAATCTGTTTCTTTATTGTTACAACTTCTAATATTTGATCTCATGCTGAATTTCTAGGATCTTGATTATTATATGCCTGGGTATAGATTTATTTTGGTTAAGGCTAGTGGGAATTCCATATGTCTCACTTAACTCCATGTCAGATTCTTTTACTCTGCTGTGGGAATTTTATGTTATTACTTATGCAAAGAATATTTTTATGTCTTTTGTCTTGAGTCCTGCTTTTTCATGGACATCTATCACTGTCAGTCCTATATATTTCTTTTTCATCCCATCTTGCAGCTGTCGAGTTGTTATTTCCTTGTTTCTTTGTTACTTTTAAGAAATATTTTCTTTCCTGATGGCTAGCTTTAATGCTATCTTCAAGGTCTGAAAGTGTATCTTTAGTTGCATTCAAGCAATTTTGCAAACTTTGAATTCAATTTTTAATTTCCTGGATATCTCTTTGAATTTGTTTCATGAGTTTGAATTCTTTCCTATATTGTTCATTCAAGGTTGCCATTATTCTTCTATGTTCATCTATTTTTTTATGTATTTCTTTATATATGTTTAGCAATTCTTTCATTATCATTGTCATTTCTTTTTTACCTGATAGATTATTTTGGATGTGATTTCCTCTATAACCTCCTACAGTTGTTTCTTTACTTCAGTTGCTATCATTTCAGAAATTTCAGGTGTGTGTCTATCAATTTCTTCTATGATGATGTCTCTTGGACATGTTTTGGGTGGGTTGGAGGTCTGAAATAGTTATTTTACTGCTTTTTCTTGACATTTTCTATTTCTAAAAGAAATTTTTATTTTCTTTTGTGATTATTCTTGTGAGTCTTGGTAATAGGTAGCTATCTCCCTATTGTCAAAGCCTGTCTGGGAAAAGTCTATACTTCAGGAATATCTTCTGTATGTCAGAGATTCTTAGTTTATGTCTGTCCCAAGATCCTACCTTCCCAATGAATTGAGAGTGGGGTGTTTGTTCCTCTTTGGCTCTGTCCTCAGTCTTTAGATGTAGTTCTGTGGTGAGGTTGTCACCCAAACGAGAGCTTCCCAGTACTGTTACCCAAGGGAGAACAAATGGTTACAACATATGTGACATCCCAGCCACAGTAGTACAATTAGCAACAATTATAGTGTCAAGCAGAATTTAGAAATTGACAAATTGTGGTAACTGTTGATTGTGTCCTTTAGACCACAGGAGCAAAGTCTATGCTTATGTACCAGAACCAGTTATAAATTAGTGGTTTGTATATACAATATTTCTACTTGACAGAGTGGATGTACTCTGAGTTCCTCTGGCCGAGCCAGTTGCCTGGTCCCAGAGCCTTGCTCCATGTATGAAGATGGGCCAGATACTGGGTTCCTCTGGCCAATTTCTAAGTATATTTTTAAACATGCAATTTATGCTTGTTCAGTTACATGCATTTAAAGTTTACATTTCATAAGCTTAACTTATTTAACTCTTACTTAATTACTAAAATGACAATAAATGCCAAGAATCTGAATACTGCAGATCTACAGTACAGCAATGAAAGCTGTACTGAATAGAAAGTTTGACTTTAAGATATCCCACATTAAAGTAAAAACTTCTGTAGTATTTTATATTAAACAATTTTTACATATCAAAAATAGAAAATCATATTTCAAAAATCTATTTGTGTTCACTATGGGTGAACATTAAATGACTATTGTGTCTTAAAATTTATGTCATATATTTCAACTTTATTTAATCTATTTCTGTTTATATCTATTAATGCAATGTGAAATCTAATGTGCAAATGACTATATTCACTTTATTTCACTTAAATAATGACATATATAAAGGATGTGTTCATTTATTTTCTACTAGGAACTAAGAAAAAGTTTTGAATACCTCTTTGAAATAATAAAGCTAAATTCCCAGACTAGGTACAAAGGGTCTTTGTCACATGATCTACTGACATCTTCATAAAACTATTTTTTTCATGTTCTACAAGTATCCATAACCCTGGCCTAAAGCTCTCAAATTCATGGGAAGAAAGAAAAAGTAATTGTGAATTTACTGAGGAGTGAGATTCCTCTGTATTCATTGCCAAAGTTCTAAATAATTATGTTTGGGATGTGTTGCAAAACTCTGCTCTTTTGTGAGGCCATTTTGAAAAGCACTGTCTAAACATACTTGCAATCGATCATTGTATTTAACTTCTGAACTGTTGCATGTTCATTTGCCCCAATTACGTTTTTTATTCTTCTGAGCAGTTGACTCAGTGACATTTGAAGTAAACACAACGTCCTCCCTGTAGTTTTCCTTAACATATTAACTCTTAAACCTTAAAATTAAAACAGCAATAATTTTGTCCGTGTCTACTCTCTGTGAGTATTTTCACTGTATCTCTATTTTGTTTTATGTCATGCTGCTATTAAAAGCAAAGATTATGAGTCATAATTATTTTATCTGTTACAAATGTTAAAATCATTTTCTCTCAGTTTGATCAAATCAAAACTGAATGTTTTCCAAGTGGATTCATATATACATCAACTTCCGAAAACCACTTTTTTTAATGATGCACAGTAGAGATTTTTCTTTCCTTTCTCTACCTCTCTTCTTCCCTCCTTCATTTCCTCCTTTTCCTCTTATTTTCCTTCATTTGTTCTTCTACTTTCCTTTCTTTTTCATTTTTTTTGTTTCTAAAATTTTTATGTCTCTCTTCCGGTAAACAAAGAATTTTCTTCTGAATTAGGCTTGCTTTGTAAAGACTATTGATTTTTAGTATTTAGCATAAAACCAAGTACACAATTAGTGTTTACTACAAATTTGTTAAAATGAAAACATAGCTGTGAAAGGATTCATGATGCTACAAAAAGAAAGAAAATGTAGTCACATAAAATTTATGCATCCAGAATGAAGGAGTATATGAAAACATACGATAGTTAATAAGAATTGCCTAAGACATTTTGTAGTTAGGTGAAATAAATCTTTATTTCATTCTGTAGCATGGAAGCATCATCTAAACAATACGTATTACTTCTGGGTTAACTTAAACATTGGCATTGTTTCACCCAGTTTCAGTGTCAATAAGGTTTTCTAGCATTTTCTGAGTAGCACAAACTATTGCCATAGAAACACTAGTATATCACTGGAACATCTATTTTTAAACATATTGTGAAATTTCATAAGAAAACGGAAGGGAACCAACAGCCTTGATAATCCTGATTGAGGGTGCTGGAGTGTGTCTGGAAATCTCCATTACTACCTTCAAACTTGGAAGGTTTGTATACATACTGGGGAGCCCATTGCTGAATACAGTTATTTGTTGTAGAATGGATTGTGGTTCCCGCACAGGAAAGACATGTGAAATCTGTAATGGTTAATGTTAAGTGTTGATTTGCCTGGATTAATCATGCCCAGACCACCCAGTGGGCATCACCCAGTTATTCGTCCCATAGACCAAAAAGTGAAAGAAAGGCTTAATCATATCTCTATTTTCTCCTGCTCTGAAACATCAGACTTTCTGCTCTGCAAGTCTTCAGACTGAGGGTTACATTAGCATCTACACTGCAGATAACCATCCCAGCACTGAACTACACATACCATTGGTGTTTCTGTCTGTCCAGCTTACAAAGTTGTAAGATTTTCAACTCTCCATGATTACATGAGCCGGTTCTCTGTCTGTCTGTCTGTTTCTCCCTCTCTCTGTGTGTCTTTCAATTCTATTTTGTTGTTGTGATTTTAAGAAACACAAAGACCTAACCTCTGACATAATAGGAATGTGCTGTTGTTTGAACATATACTTGATGCAAATGTAATTAGTTAAGATGAGGTCATACTGGAATAAGGTAGACTATTAACCTAATACACTGGGTTTCTTCATGGGAGGAGGGTACATACCAGGAGAAAGTCATGTGGAAATGGAGGCAGAGATTGGAGTGATGCATGCACAAGTAAATGGTGGAATACAGGCCTGGAGTATTCTTACCCATAAATGCACCTAAGAATAAAATCTCTAGCACTTTAAGTTTGAATTTCTAGGCCACAGAATTGCAAGAGAATATTTCTCTCCTTTTAAGCCACTCACTTGGTAGTATTTATAACAGTTTTCATGAGAACCTAGTACATTTCATGTGTCATGAGTCATGCTGGGTAGCTCTTGTTTTCGCTGTGGCAAAGAGTTCTTGTGTTTCAGTATGTAATCAGGACCACATTTTCTTGTTTAACATTTTTGATCTCCAACTCATTTCCTTATCGACAGAATCTAAAAGAGTGTTTATGAGATGTCTACTTCTTTTCCACATTGCTAACCAAAATTCTAAAGAGCTATTAGGAACAAATCTAAGAAGTATTTTCCACAGAAGGTTAACGACTGATTCAAACTGCAATTAAATTGCATCTCAGTTTGCACATTATAGAACTAAAGTGAAATGAAATTTGGGATTCATATCTTTCTAAATTCAGTCTGTCCACTTTCCTCACCATGGCAGAACTGTATTTTGAAGAATATTTTCCATAGAGGAGGTAGGTTAGTTCCTTGAACTGACAGAGAATCTGAATTTCATGGAAACATTTCCTGGGAGCAAGTTTTAGTTTTGGTGTTAAAGTTGTAGAAATTGACTGCAGGAAATAATGAGCTGAGGAGAGTAAAGGCCCGTCATTGTTTGTGAAACTGCCGTGAGTTTGGAAGCCCAGGTGTGGGGACAAAGTCCTTCATCCTCTCATGTGTGCACTGTGTCACACTGCTGCAGCAATCTGGACAGTCAGCAGTGTGTGAAAATATTCAGAGGTGGCATTCTTGAAATGATACTGGCTATTCTATCAGGAGAACAAAACATAACTGATAAATTTATTTTGTCATCTTTTGTAGAAATAATTATCAGCCCTTTTTCTCATTATTAAGAGCTAAATTTAAATATTGTTTTGCCAGAAAAGACAACTTTTATTGCTCTCTGAAAAGTAACCTGTAGCTCACTTAATATAACAAAAAATCCCATTTATTTTTCCCTCTTCCCCATCTCCCTCTCTGAATTTTATTTCTTTATATTTTTTGGTACCAGGAATCAAACTCAGAACTTTGCATTTGCCAGACAGGCAGCTGTGCCTCTGAGCTGTATCCCCATCCCTCTGCATTTTAATTTAAATTTACTTTTTTTTCCTTAATATTAGTCTTTCTTACCCCGATAGAAGTTTCATGAGGGCAGGGACCTATCTTTACTATATTATTTACAGCTTCAGTCTACAGGCACTTGTGACATTCAAAGATTCAAAAGAGAATAATTTGGCATACTTGAGACTCACAAACTGTTTTCTGATTTGTTAAAAATACTGATAATGTTTCATATGTATATTTTATATTAAAATCTAAGTAACAAGATTATGTAATTATATATATAAATCTGTATTATTTCTCTCTCATCTATATCTATATTCACATATTTAGTTTTTAAAAACCTCAAATCAAAGACAATCAAACAAGGATTATTACCAAAGTAACTGATACCACTAAGTGGGAAATCTTTCCTCAATAATTTTCAAAGTTTACTACAATAAGCATAAATTCATTTTAAATTAGTACAAATAAAGACTTCAAAACCTGTAGTATGCATCCTAATGGTCATTGGGTATACACTGATATGTGAGATAAATTGCCTGTGAATTCCATTGCCTCATGTGGAGGAATTCAAACAAATAATGGTCTATTTGACATATGGAATAGTTAATCACTCTGATAGTAGAAATAGAAAATGCTGTAGGGAGTACACAGATACATAATTAAACCAGACACAGAATGAATAGGAAAACAGCCATAAAATGTACAAGAGATATTGATGTGTAAGTTAATATACAAAATGAGTAACCACCATAGAAGTGAAGGATGTGTGAGTGTGAGCTATGTCTGTGTGTGGTGTGCCTAGGCTTTTATGTTTGTGTAGTTTGTGGTAACATGACAGGTAGGTACAGAGTGAGCTAAACATAACAGGTAGGTAAGCTAAACATAATAACAGGAGATACTACATCTCAAGGGTGACCAAACGTAATGTAAAATAAAATGAAATATATATTTCATCCATTTGGTTAGCAGATTTACCAATTTTTATCAATACAAAGTTTTGTAGCACATATGAATCAAGAGGATCTCATAAATAATGCAAAGAATGTCAATTAACATAATATTAAATTATTTTCATTAATTTACATTTAATAGAGTTGTGCTCTTTAATCAGGCAATTTAAATATCAGATGTACACCCCTTCCTTTAAGCCTTGTATACATGCACTGGCAGACAAAAGCAATTACAGTTATGTCAGCACTGCTCACGTGGAAAAACAATGACCGTGGTCATAAAATTTCTGCCACATGAGGGAGATATATGAAGGTCTACAATGATCAAACAGAAAAGCATAAACTGAAAATACAGATTAAACGAAGGTCCAGTTAAAGGAGGTAAATGGAGAAATTTAAGTCACGTGAGCACGAGGGCTTATGGGTGAGGTGACGTAAGCAAAAGCAGCGGAAATGGGCGTGAGCGGAAGGTAACAAACAGTCGTTGCGCACAATTTCTAGCTTGCGTTAAACGAGTCATTGTGGTGGGGGAGAAAGAAAATGGGGGAGCTCAGAGGGCTGACTCGGTTCACAGTGACGCCAGTTACTAAGGTTACAGTACAACAAAGCGAGCCGGTCTAGGAGAAAGGACGAGAAGTGATGCTGATTGCCAATTGAAACAGATTGCATGAATCTCAATCTCAATTACTATTATTTTATATCCTACAGTCATTTTCAGAGAAATGAGTAAAGTTTCTTTGGATTTGTAATGGCTTTTATACTAAAAATAATATACTGGTATATCATCTCGGGTTTTTATGTCTAATTCTATTAAGATGAAGCAATCGCTATGGTGTCCCTTCACACACTGCTCAATACGTCTTCGAAATGTAAAAAGAGAGCGTCTGTCCACTTGTTCCAAAATAAGAGGATTTGTTTCCGTTGTTCTTGCCGTTGTACGTTCATAGATCACTTTTTAGAGCTCCCTTATCATCCTTGATGCTTCAGAGGAAGACGCCACCCCAAGCTGGCGCTTAGCTTAATCTGCAGATGGGCGTTTTGTTTTTCTCTTGATGATCTTTGAGGACTTTCATTTGTCTTGCCCATATGGCAAAAATGGGTACATATTTTGTGAGCATCTGCAACAAAATATTTAATACCCTCACATTCCTAAGAAATTATGCTCAAGCTGACACATGTTTTCATAAGCAGTGTAGTTAAAATGTGCAATGTCACTCTGCCCGGATAGAATAGGGACCATTTGTCAGCTTTGCTGAACACGAAGGAGGCTATTTGATGCTTCTTAATTTACTTTGGGAGAAAATGCATAGTAATTAAATTATTTCAGCTAATTTATTTGACCAGTGAATGGGTTCCTCCCCCCCGCCCCACTGGATCTAAACATTCACCAGAAAAAAACCCAGGATGAAGACGGAGAAGCTAAAGAAATATGTCACAACACCACAGGTAGAGGAACGGACTTTGTATTCATATGTCCTCCTTATGCCAGATTGACTAAATTCGTGTGTAGTGCGAGTCTGACATTTTAAATCTTGGCAAACAACACACTAATTTCCCTGGAGCGTCTCTTGTTTAAAATATTTATAAATGCTTTTTTGGCTGTTATCTTAGAGATAGATTATAATCCACATTAGGTATATTAAAACTTTATTGCCAGGCTTCAAACACTTTATTCAATAATATAAATCTGAAAAAACTATGAACGATTCTGAAATATAACTTTGATGCTACAGGACAAAAGTGTCTTCACCTTTGAGGTGTATGAATACCACAGAAGACACTAATCATGTAGATCTATAAATGCTCAAATACTTTTTAAAAAGCCTGTTGCGTAACCCAGAATTTATATTTTCTAGGCCAAGTTGTATAGGACACAAGGGATATTTCTCCCAGGCGTTTTTTTGTTTAGAATAAATAATGCACACATTACCAAACAATGCTGCTAAAGCTCTCCATCTTATTCTAATTTAAAGGTCATCATATATATTTCCTAAAAGAGTCAGCAAATATGTTAAGATCTTGTCCCAGTGTGTCTGTGTGGTAATTATGCAATGGTGCCGTGACAGGAGGAAAGCAGTTATAAACATGAGTAAGCACAAATATGTGACTGGGTTATAGGAAAGTTTTATTTACAAAAATAGGAAGTAGGGGCTGTGGAGTACAGACTGCCCGAATGTCTCTCAGCGATCATATTTAACTATTCAGTAGATTAAACACATACTTTCTATCCTGCCTAAAAAATTATTTAGTAAATGATGAAAGTGGCTATTAAGAACTAAGGAATGCAGTTATCATTGGATGGAGCATGCATAGTTAATTATCATCAATGGAGCTAAGGAAACACCTTGGAAAAATGTTTATCTATCCAACCAATAATTATACAGTGAACAGTCAATATCAGCCTTAGTAATAGGAGCCAAAGAAATAGTGATTGGAAAACAAGACAGACAATTCAAAGAAAGACTTCATTTAATGCTTTGAGGAATGTACCTGTGTGGCTCCGAACAGCATGTTTTTTTCAGAGAACTGCAAATATTACATAAAGAGCACTTAAGTGTGTATTTTTTCTTTTTATACATATTCCACATTCCAAAAACGTTTTTCTATATTCAAAAAACTAAAGTAAACTATTTATGAGGGGAATAGGCAAAAAGGATACACGAAAGAACAGACTGATGCATTTATAAGGCAGTATAATAATCTCTATACCAGAAAGAGAGCTCAGAGAATTTGAATACAATCGTAGTTAAGCCGATGATGGGGGAAATAGGCATTACTGCATGATTTCCCGTAAGTGTATACTCTAGCATATTTCTGTATATTTTGATTTTTAAAACAAATTGAAAATAGAAGACAAGAATGATGTTGGAGCATCTACTATTTCCAAAGGACGTTCCAAAGTGCCTCAGATAAGTTACTTCCGAGGTGTTAAACAACGGTTATCTTAGGAATTCTAAGTCTTCTTTTACATTTGGCATTTGTAAAAAGCTAAAAGATTACAAAACACATGCTGAAAACCGGCTAATATGAGAGAGTGTCCAATTATTTTACCTCAAACAAATTGGCTTACATATAAGTTCAATTATATATCAGAAATAATTTTTTAAAGAATATTGAACTTATTATGAACATTATTATAACACAGCATACTTTCTAATTTGTTACTATTCTAAGCCTTGATTTAAGCTAAATAGGGAATACTTTATCTTTTGTCATCTTCTGGAATTTGTTTTCAGGAAAATGTCTCATTAGGTGTAAATTTTTATTTGCCTTTAGGAATGATCTTAATAACCTTTCAATTGCAATATTTTGTATTTATACTGAATATAAAGTGTTATCAATATCAACAACATTTAATTGGAACTGTCTTGAGACTAGGTTGTTCAAGTGTACACCAGAAATAATATGTCACTTACCTGCAACAGAATACTTTATTTCTCTTTTTTAGAAACCAGGATTTATTAAGACACCTAATTAATTTTAAAAATTACAGCTTAGTACCCAAAGAACAAATCTCATTCATCTGCTCTAAGTGTTTCATCCAGCTCTACTGCTTGCACCATGTGGCATATACTGGACCAAAGTCTTTAATTTGAATGTCTTCTGGTTGCAAGAGAAAAGGGAAAAAAAAATGCTCAAAAATGCTGCACTTTACTTGGCGAGATAGTTTTCATAGGACTATGGATGAGACTGTGATACCCCTGTTTGCATACTGATATTAAATAATTGGATGGCATGGGCCAGGTTTTCCATGCTTGGAATGGTAATTTACACATGATCAAGAGAAAGAGTTGGGAATGATGTGCATGATAACAGACTAGATTTGAAGACATTGTGAAATGTGTTTTGATTAACATATACACAGATGACTACACAGAGGGATATTTACATATATACACATTAGTCGTTGTTATGGCCTGCGTTAGATATTGTCACAAAGCCTCCTACGGTCATACGTGATTTTTTCCAGAGATAGCCGCACCTAGGTTATGTGATGCTGCTATTAATTTTGTGATGCTGAGATTAAGTGTGTGATGCTGGGATTAAGGATATATGATTATTAAATTACTGTTTGATCTGGCATAGTTCTCAGTGTGTATAAGGGGAAGCCCCACCCTGTCTCTGAGTGCTGCCTGCCCTTAGTGTGTGCAGCCTGGATAGAATGTAAGGGACAGAAAGATCACTGCTGCCTTGACACGCAGCTTTGCTGCTTGCTGCTTTGTTGCCTTCTGCCTGCCATGCACTATTTCTTCTCTGCCATGCCGCTCTGCTTTTTAGCCAGCCATCTATGGACTGAAACCTCAGTGGAAAGGAACCCCTTGCATCCACGTTTTGCTTTCTCTGCCACTCTCCAGTGAAAGTGGTTGGGCTAACTTAGGACCGATTGGGTCAGCAGATTGTAAGACGAGCCTAGAAGATCGCAAGTGCCAAAAATAAGAAAAGGCTCAAATACAAAAAACAAAACAAAACAAGCGATAAAGATATTTCAGAATGAAAAATGAACCATTTAAAAGAGAAGCTAATGATGAAATACACAAAAATGTAAGCAAAAAGGTATTGAATTATAATAAAATTCAGCATTTATATTGATGTAAATAATTGTGTAATAAGTATACAAGTAAAGTAAAATGGCCCAATTCCCCAAGCAGAATTCCAGATACACTAATCAAAATCCCTCAGCAACTGTTTCTTTTTTTTCGTTTTCCACGCTTGCTTTCCGCCCTCACTTGATTTCTTAAATGTGCATTGTAAACAGTGTCTTCCTTCCGAAGAGGGCAATGGAAGAGTTTGGGTGACGTAACCTTATTTTGGAAAACCTGACAAGCATGACCTCAGCCAGGTTAGCATCGGGAACTGCTCAGTCATGTTGTTAGACTGGATTCTCAGGATGTTACAGAAACGACACTTTGACACGGCGCTCTCCCCATAGTACACAAGTGTGCTGCTCATCAGAACAACGTCACACACAGCATTACTGAAGGAGGTTCCATGAAACACCTGACCTGCACTCTACAAAAGCATCAAGCTCATTAAAAACAAGAAAAGTCTGAAAATTTGTGATGTCAGGAGAATCCCAAGGAGAAAATATAACAAAGGTAATAAACCACCCTCAATAAGACCTGTAACAAAAAAGGGAATTAAGTAAAAGCTAACAAGATTGAAATAAAATATGGACTTTATAATAATGAATCAATATTACTTTGTTAATTGCAGCAAAGGCATCTTTCTTATCTAGGATATTTATAGTAGAGAAAATTGTGGCTGAGATATAGGGAAGTCTCTGCAATGTTTATAATTTTGTGGAACTTAAAAGTTATTCTGAAAAATGTTATTTTAAAAGATCTGGTGATTCTTATGATATTCAATGGATAGTTTCTAAGTTTACTAAATGAGAATGGTTTGAACAGACTTTAGTTCACTGTCATGTTCTATGTGCTTTATTTCTCTTTTAAATTTTATTCTAAAGAAAAAATAAAACAAAAGTTCAAAACAGGATAATAGGAAAGTAACAATGGTTAATACACTGCATATTTTTATCTTTAATTTGGTTATTCAGTGTACAAGATATAAGCATTTAATTTTCCAAACAATATCAGCACAAAGCTTTTTTTCAAAGACTTGAGAGAACTTAATAGTATGACTGTCTTAACTATCTTGTATGTATATGGTTGCTGTCTTTCTCGCCCTTCTTTTCTCCTTGCCTGCATCCCAGTTTCTCTTTCCTTTTGAACAGTTTTTTCCTATTTCTCAGAACCAATTGTACATTTTGGATCTTATTTACTCTTTCAGGTTCTCACATTAGGGAGACATTGTGATGTTTACACATGTGAGTCTGATTTTTTTTCACTTATGAGTACAGTGTCAAGTTGCATCCATTTACTTATAAAAGTCACTATTTTATCCTTCTTTATGGCTGAGTAGTACTCCATTATATAATGAAGTCTTAATAATGTCTGCTTAATTTCTTTGCATCTGTCTTGGTTACTTTTCTGTCATTTCTGATTCAAAAATCCTGACACCCAGAATCAAGGAAGCAAAAGTTTCCTTAGCTCATTGTTTGTGGAGGTTTCAGTCCATACTTGGCTGGTTCCAAAGCAGGGTGGCACATGGCAGAGGACTACAATTCATGGCAGCAGAAGATAGCAAAAGCAGCAAGAGAAAAGAGGAGGAGAGGAGGGGAGCAGGCTCTTTCTCTCCCTTTCGTATGCAAACTACCTGCCCCAGGGTGGTGTAGCACTCACACCCATGAACCAATCATAAACTATAAAGCCCCCTCATGACTGCATGTGGCCTTGGGGGGAGACCCAGATGCAAACTGTAACAGCATCTTACCTTAGTTTAAGCCAAGACATAAAAGTAATAGAAGTTTGAGATAAATCATTTAAATCTGGTCTTTTCTCTATTTTTGTAAATTTTAACTAAGGACTTTATACAAAGTGTCTGATCTTTGTAGCCTTACAGTTGAAAAATTCCAACATTTACTATTTAAACTGCAGTAAGTATTTTTGACATACATGGAGTCAAGTGAATGGTTTGCATAATGAAAAATAGACATAAAAATAATCAATATTGTAAACTGCCTCTGATCCTCAGTGCAGAATTTCTCCAAAATAAATATATAGAAAACCTTCTTTGACTGTGATACTAATATTTAAGGATATCTATTTTTCATATATGAAGTCAACATTTTTATCTGTAACTCATCATATGGTATTCTAATACTGAAACAAACACAGCTATAGGGACTGCAGAGTGATTTTCCATTGATCTTCCACGTGGCACTTTCCTCTGAAGCACTTCGCCTACAAATTTTGACCTCACAAAATGTTCACCTTAATTGCCAATGGCATTTTTCTGCAGAAACAATTTCATTATGTTCACTGTACCAACCTAATAGAACGATGATCAGAATTCAAAGGGAACATATTCAAATACCAGCCTCTTCTGAGAGGAGCAACATAAACTTCTGCAAAGTTAAACATATCCTGTTGTTATCTATTTAAAAATAAAGGTGATTTAGAAGATTCTTTATGTTGATTCATGATAAAACTTGAGTGATTTTTGAATAGTTCTATAATTCATTTATAGTTATGTAACAGCAATACTTAATACATCTTTCTTTCAGCTCTAGACCCACACACAGAGCCCACAAGATTATTTTGATTACATAATTTTCAGTTTTTATGTATTTGATTTATATTTAAGTGATTATGTTATTAAAAAACTTTTATATGGAATACTTTTACTTTCTTTTTACCTTCAACATAGATTATACACAACAGATTTTCTTAGACAAAACTGTAAATTTATAGTGTATACAAAATGCTCCTTATTTAAAATTATCTTACAGCATTGTAATATTGTCTTTTGAACATTTGTGAAAACTTACATATGTATTCTCTTTTTTTTTTTCCGGTACCAGGTACATATGTATTCTCTTTGATCATAATTACAACTTTAAATCTCTATTGAGTTTTCACATACAAACCTCGTCCTCATTCTTTTATGAGGCTATTGTAATTGAGCAAACATTTTGAGATTTTTTCAAAATATGACTATTTTCCCATTCCAAAGTATTTTGCAGTATGTAACACAGAGGAAAGGGTTTATCTTCAGTTCTCCTGTTGAATTTAACTGAGTGTGACTCTGAATAACAAATATGTACTTTCAGGGTTTGATGCAACACCACTGATTACTTTAGGATAAGACAACAATTACTTGGCTGCTTTGTAAGGGATATTTCAGTTCCCAAGGAATTAGATCACCAGACCTATACTTATCTCTATGAGTAAAATCTGACCCCTTATAAGATCTGTGCATTGGGAAGTTCTGATATTCTAGTAGGGCCGCTATAATAGGATGGCCATCACAAGCAGCTCTGAAAGTCATTGTTGCATGATGACTAATTTTAAACAATACGAGTTGGTCTTTCTAGAGCAGAGCTTGTGAAAGGAGAATTCGGGTCATGGGAAGAATGAACATGATGGCACTCTTGATCCTTACAGGGGTGGATTATAATCTCATGTGTGGCAGTTTATTTTCTCTCTTGGTCTCTCCATCACATAGGGTTTTTACCGATCTGTCTTGTGTAGCACATGAAAAAATTCAAAATCACATTGTACGTGTGATTGATACAGTTTTTCAAAGGTCAATTCAACCAACTTTCTCTTTCTTTTTGGTAAGTCACCACACATACACTATGAAGGGACCATTAAAAATACCAGTGTACCAAGTAATCCCCAAATATCTCTGGTTTCTACTTACAAGAGTTTTAAAAGTATTAACTTATGACACTATTCTGTTCTCAAAACTCTCTGCATGTTTTCTGAGCTGCACATTTCCTTTAAAAAGTATAGATCATCATCTACTGCACATTAATTTGTATATTTATTGTATTCACAAGTAATATACTCCATCCACAGTATGTCACAAGGTGTCCATCTGTAATGCACTCCCTTTTTCAAAGCAAGTCTGAGGCATTTCCTTATTGTATAAACTAGTTAGCTAGAAAATTGCTATTATTTCTGAAAAGTGCAATTTTTCAAATTATGTAGGGATTATGTGCTCTTAAGGGTACTTTGAAAATGATGGGTTTTCCAAAGAAAGTGTTAAAAGCATTTATGGGTGTCCAAAAGAAAAGTGCTTTCAGTAAGAGAAAAAACACTTCGATTCTGTTAAATAGACAGCACAGATTATTCACTCTGCGACTTTTCTCCGGAAACTCACATTTTCCCTGCCTCTGTCACTTTCATTCCCGTAATTGTCCTTCTTAACATTTTCATATGTAATATAATTTTGATTACATTAATGGACTAGTTTATAGGAAATATTCAGAAACAGAGAAGTAATACAAAAGAAGAGGGAAGGCCAACTGGAGAATTCACCCTGTTAGCAGATTTAAAATATGAGGCTAATTTTATAATTTACAGTTATGATTAAATCATTCTTGCAGTTCGTTCTCCTGCAGCATCTTGAGCATGAAAGCATAGTTTTAAAAGATGGCTGCAGTGCATTAAAAACAAAGTACTGCTTTTAATTTATACAAATGCTTAATAAATTTTCTTTACAATTCTGTTATATAAACCTTGGAAAATAAGACAGGCCACCTTATCACAATACCAACTATTTAAAGATAATCACTAAAACTCAGAAATCCTTGGAGTCAACAAAACTTTCATGACTCTAAGGAGCTGCCTATCAAGCCTGTGTTATATATGCTTTAAAGTGTACAAAATGTATTTAGAAATTCACACAAAAAATAATGTCCTTATGATCTGGGTGTGGTGATGCACACTTGTAATCCCAGCACTCAGGAGGCTCGGGTAGGGGGATTATTGGGAGTTTGAGGCCAGCTGGGGCTACAAAGTGGGTTCAAGACCAGCCTGAACTGCACGGTGAAACCCTGACTCAAAAAACAAACTAAATAAATAAATAGTAATGTCATTAAACAGAAATAGTAGCATGTCAGTATGACTTTAAGAAATAGACTCTTTAAAAAATCACGAAATTGTTCTTTTTATTTGACTTTTCTGATTCCTAAAATTTGATTTATGACTTCTATAATTCAAATAATTTTTCCAACCCACTAAATTTGGTCAGGAAAACAAAAGTAAAAGAAAGAAGAGGAAAGAGAAAGGGAAAAGAAAGAAATTAAAATGATGATTAAACTCTTCTTAAAGCAGGTATTCCATTTCTAAACACAGAATGATAAACAGTGAAATCACTTGCCACAGCAAATCATTTTCATATGTTGTTTCCATTAATGCTCCACATAGTAATGTTGAAGATGACTGACGCTAGGGCACAAAAGAATTCCCTAACGAAGTTTCAAATTTTTAATGATCTTTGAAGACTTAGACGCGTTATGCCATTGTGTGCAGTGTATCAAAGTGAGCACCGCCATGAAGTGATGTGTACTTAGTACTTTCAAACTGCTAATAAAAACCCTTGAGGCAGGTCAAACCTACCTGGTGCCAACACACATGTCATCTCGTTCCATACAATGATTATGTTTTTAAAACAAACTGATTGTATTATAATAATATAACCACATTTTAAATATAATATATATTATTTTTAAATACTTTTTCCTCCTCTGCATCTGGAGCCAATATAGTAGAATCTCAGTATAAAGGATTTTTATATCCAATTTTGATAAGGTATAAACACATATACATAAACATAGAAGTATATATAAAGAATAATACATTTGCCTATGAAAATTAGAAAAGTAATTCCTCCGTACTAATGATTAATGTAGTGTTCTCTAACTGAGCAGGTGAAAAATAATCAAACATCTGTTTTTGGTAAGGTGCCATTGCTGCTGTGATATCAAAGTAAAGTTAGGTCAAATGTTTGCCATATGTATGTAAATAACTACAAATATATATGTACACACATACTTCATTAATATACATATACAGAGCCTCCCCAAAATGGTATATACACTTAAGGAAAAGAAAAACTTATATAAATATTTTAGTACTAAATCTATTGAGACATCATGACATTAATACAAGTTACATCTGACCTCTACAATTACAACAGGTACTCAAAGTGGTGGCCATTAGCTTTTAGATATTTATCAGTATGGCAACCTGCTGCTTTGGTAACCTTGGGCATTGAGATTGCTAGACATGCATTTTCAGTTTCTTCTCTAAAGGCCTGTAGTACAGTGAGTTTTCTGCAATATATGACATCCTCCAGAGTCCCTCATAAAAGGTAGCACCATCTATTGAGAAATGATCATACTATTTGTCCTTGTGTACTCATTTGCTGATGGACTCTGTATACATGAAATTCTTGATTTTCTCTTTTGCTTCAGTAGCAATGTAGTCATTGACCACATTAGTTTATGGAAATGAAATTGATAGTAGCTCAGTTTCTTCATCTACAGAGTTGAAGCTGCAATGGATGAGGTGTAATGAGAGCCATGAGAATGAGAAGATAATCCCCTGGAAAGCATGGCCTACAGTAGATATGTGTCTTGGAACTGTCCTGCTTCATGAATTAAAGCACAGAGACATTGCCAGAACACAGAAATTGTTTTCCTTTTCCCTTTGCTCTCTTTAAATCCCAAACTGAGCACTGGAGAACTACAGCTCAACCTAGACAGACATTAGGTAAAGAAGGCTGCACAAGCTAAACAACAATCTCTGATGTTTGACCTTAGTGCCAATGTCAAGAGACTTCTCTTTGACTTTTCAAGCTAGTAAGAGACTCAGATTCATTTCCAAAAACAAAGTATTTGTAAAATTCTTTTCTTTAAATGTATAAATGTTTCAAAAGCATAGCTGCTTGGCTGTCATCCAAAACTTGAAGTTTTCAAGGGGCCTCTTTAAAAGCATAGATAATGGTAATTCAATTCTATTTATAAAGTCATCATTATGCGATTTGTAGCCAAGGTAGCTGAGTCATTTGACCTACTCGGAAGCTTACAATAGTCATCCTTGTTTGGACACAGCTGCCAAAACTCTTGGGCACCTAAATAATGAGGAACAAGTTAGCCTCTTGGAAGTTAACAGAAATAGGTTGCTAAGTAGCAATTATCTTTCCAAAAAGATTAATCATAGCTGAAACAACAACTAGATGCATACTCCACATCTGTAAGCATTTGAGAACAATGATTTCTATTAAGAATAAAATCAACTGAAAACCAGACTAAATATGTTACATATCTGAAGAAGCATTGTGTGTTCTTCCTCTCTGAACTTCTGAGTTATGAGTAGGGTCCCTTGAAATGAGGACATTTTTGGCAATGAATCTCTGGATGTGATACACAACTGCAAAATGAAATGAATAAATGTCCTAGATGTGCATGGCCTGACAATTCTTACAAAGTGTGGGCAGAGAATATTGTGTTTCGATGAAGTTTCTTGGGGCCAAGTTTGAACGTAATCAAGGATTACATGTGGGATGTGCTCAAACTCCTTCCTAACGTCCATCCTATTGTGTATTTGTCTACATCCCCTGACAGTGACAAAATACCTCAGATAATCAACTTATGCAGACAAAAGGTTAGTTGGGCTCACATTTTCAGAGTCTGCTGTCAACTTGCCAGCTGCTTTTAGGCCTGTGCAAAGGCAGTGGCTGTTGGAAGGAACAGTGTGGTGTCATGAACCCACTTGCTCATGTCAGCCAGGACAAGTGAAAGAGAAGCAGGTGTGCTGCTGTCCCGAAACCCTCCCACTTTCTACTAGTCCTCATTTCCTGAAAATGTCCCTGTCTTCCCACAGCTCCATAGTTGGGGACCAAGTCTTCAATATGTGGAATTTTGCAGGACATTCAAGATCTGCACTAGGCAAAGTACGGTGGCACATGCCTGCAATTCCAGCTGCTTGGGAGCTGGAAGCAAGAGGATTACAAGACAAGTCATGGGCAATTTAGTGGACCCCACTAAAACGAAGATAGACTAAAAGGGCTAGGAAGATAGATCAGTGTTTGATTCTGGGTTACATCCCTATGAAGAAAATAAAGCAGCAAAAATACAGCACACTGCATAAATTCATATTTCCAAACAAGTATTATAGTTGAAATATAGAACAAGATGACAAATTTTTTTTTTGCACCATGCTTCTCTCTCAAATCTGGGAAAATTTGATGTCTATAGTAATTGGAAAGCTTTGGGGATGTGAATCAGGCAGAAAAGAAACACTTCTGAAATGTAAATGTAGAAAGAATATGCTAAGAAATACAGATTTCCCAGTCTCACAAGAACGAGCTCAAAAACAAAGGGAATAGGAGTTGTGCTCACATTAAAACTTACTGAAACAAAAATCATCTACCAGCCACAACATTTGGGAAAAAGTGCTTGCATCCTGGAATTAGATGTTTAAGAATAGTACCCAAAAAGATGCTGGAGGTTTAAAATTTTGAAAAAAGTATCAGCCCTGAATTGCACACATTTGTTTGATTGAAAGACCTAAAATCTTTCTGTTAAGCCAATGGTTTTGAAGCATCTATGTTCCTTTTGAAATGTAATGAATTAAATAAGATATTAATGCTTAGTTGGGCCTAGAATGTTGTCATCAATTAAACGTAAGACTACTACTGAACAGAAAATATTTATATTTCTAAGAGTCATACAACTTGCCCTACAAGTTTAATTTCATGAGGTAAATAAGAAACTCTTTGTTATAAAAATAATAATTTCTGTATTTAATTCAAAAATCATTCAAACTTTATCCAATTAGATTGGTTGATTGTCTATGACACTGGAATGACAGAGCCTTCCCTCTGTCTTACGGGAACTGAGAGGTTTGAATTCAAGATTTCTTTGCATTGTGATCATTTGTAACAATTAATTTCAACAATAATAATGTTTTACTTGGGGCTCAATAGTTTTCTAATTCTATCAATTTATTGGAGATTCTCTGAATAAATATATGCAAAGGGCAAATTCACCAAAATTCCGTGGAGTTTATCTCTTGCACATTTTAATGTCTGCAGGTTTCCTTTCTGACCATACGATGCCATTCCATGCAGTTAAAGATCTTTTGCTTTTGCTGAGTTTATTTCTGTATAATTTCCAACTCAACAGCTAATATATGCAATTGACTTTTCACATCCATTTTATATTAGTTTTCTTTTTATGACCACTTAGTATGCTCCTTACAAGGTAGCTGCTGACAGGTTCATATGTGTCCCTTTAGGGCCACATTTCTTCAGGAGCCTGAGAGATCTAATAATTGAAGTACCTGTCTGTTTACAAGGTAACAGTGCTAATTTTTACCAAGACTCCAGGACAGCGTTGACTTCCACGTTGAGAAAGTTATTCTACATCATGTACTTTGGCTGAAGTAAGAATGTTCTAATTATCTTGTCTGTACATGTTTTTCATATGAGTTGCCGAAATACTCATTTTAACACCTGATTTAAAATAAAACCTGATGCTATGTTACTGAATTATGGTTTTTCCTACAATTAGGATCAAGCCCAGGGGTGCTCTACCACTGAGCCCATGTTCATCCCTTTTTATTCTGAGACACGGTCTCCTTCAGTTGCCTATGCAAGAACAGAACCTGTGATTCTCCTGCCTCTGGACATAAGTGCTGGAATTATAGCTATGTGTCATAGCCCCTAACTTGTCACTGACAATTTTAAAACAAGAAAATATTACTTCTTGGGAAAAAAATCAATTATAATGGCCTTTTTTAATGTTTTAATTTTATTACTAATCATATAAATGCACAAATATTCCCTTTGATGAATAAATTAATAAAACTTTTGTGTGTGTCCCCCACACAAACACTGGAGTACTACTCAGCTCTAAAGAAAGATAAACTCAGGCTTTTATAGGTAAATGGATGCAACTTGAGACCATACTCATAAGTTAAATAAATTAGACCCACATGTGTAAACATCATATTGTCTCCCTAGTATAAGAAACTGAAGGAGTACATAGGACTCAGTGGCTTTTTTGAAAATTTTTTTTATTTTTATTTTTTTCTCATCAAACAACACATTCTCAATAAAATACACTGGTGGTTAAATCATACTTAATTTTGTGAAAATTATATGGTTTTTGCCTACTGAAATATAAGAACTGAATCTTATATATGCAAAAGTCACATGAGAGAAAATTGTTAAGGCCTGTAGTTTATTTAAAATTACTAGTATAGCTTGTACTATTCTGTTCTCTGAGGTGAATGTAACGTCATTTTCCATTTCATTTGTAATTCTGTTGATTATCTTTGTCACAAATGAGAAACAGTGGGTTTCTGTAATAAAAGAATTAGGGAATTTATGACTTGGGCATGGTGGCATATGCCTTTAAACCCTGAATTTCCAAGACTTGAGATGGGAGGATTGCCATGAGTTCGAGACCACCTTGGGCTACAGAATTATTTCTAGGCCAGTCCAAACTACACAGGGAGACTCTGTCTCAAAAGAAAAGAAAAGAAAAAAAGAGCATTTAATGTTATATTACCCTCTAGTTTAAATAAATGATAATTCAGAAAATCAATCATTTTCCAAAAGCAGACTAATTCTAATATATTACTAAATTTTGTAGTGTTTTATTGATAAATATATTTTTAAAACAATAGTCTGTTATTATTTTGTCTTTATTTTTACTATAAATTATTATGATCATGTCTCTATTATATATGTGTCTGTATTACATACTTATCTCCATATATGGGTGTTTGTGGATATAAATCCACAGACTGTATAAGTTTTGTGAACACCAAGGTGTTCCTTCTCTTTAAATTAATAGTGTTTAAGAGTATAAGAAGAACTTCTTAACAAAACTTTAAGCATGGCATTGGGCATTATTAGCTATAGTCTTCTCTCCTGGTGACTCCAAGTATTTATGGGTGACTTACTGGGGCCAGTGGTAAATTAATTAAGCATCCAGCTCTGCCTGCACTTCTATTTTAGGACTATCTGCATCACACTTAATCTTCCCACTGAAGGGGAAAAATACAAGGACATTTTCAGTGTAAAATTTAAGTCTGTTCTGCATGGTGCAGAGTTCGGAGCATTCTACTTTCTTAACATTAGCTGGCTTCTTGGACAAATGTGGAAATAACCATGAATGTGTGTGTAAATATTGTTGTATAGGCGCTAGGAAAGACACGCCTACCTGTGTCTGCCTTGTTTGGCAACTGTACACTGCCCTCTTACACATATAGGGTAATTTCTTTTTCTTTTAGGAAGTGAGGAAATCTCATATTCAAGTAGCCAATTTAAGACTAGGTGAAACTTTGTGTACCAATAAAAAGGACTGAAGTTCGAGTGTACCTTTCTGACCTAAAGTGTCCTATTCCCGATTCTCTGTGTTACAGTTCTCCTGCATGAAGTTCCATGATTAATGTCAGACTCAAGATAAAACATTTTATCATAAATGCAACCTAAACCTCAACAGTGCTACACCTTCCTGGGAATATTATAAGATTCTTTCATCTTGTGTATGTGGAATATTTTCTAAGTAAACATGCTAGTATAATTTTCCAACTCCAAAAAGAAATTAATAAATCACATGGCATATACAAGTGTGAAGGAGCTAATTTTTCTAATAGGATTATCACTACTTTTAAGGATTTCTTTAAATATGAGGAAAATTGTGGAAAATTCCAAGAGAAGGAGGAGCATCACTCCTGGTGTTTTTCATGTGCTCTCCACTCAGGAATTCAAGGTAACAAAGCTTGAGCCTTTGATGAAAAACAGAATTAAGTCAAGACTCTTAACATGTCATTAAACTGAAATATAAATTTCTAAAACTTTGTGAATGGCTGGTGCATAAATTCACACAATGTGTAAGACTCTAATATTTCTGTAGCATCCAAAAGAAAGTAAATTCTTGGACAAATTAGAATAATTTGATATATTGGATTGAAAATAACAATTCATCTTGTCTCCTTTCTGTTAGCATGAAATATTATGGAAACACAACCTTGAATTTCATGTAAGATCATGAAAATGCATACATATTTTAATAAAAATGACGTTTCAGATTATTCTTTGTAGTGGTGTATATAAGCTATTATGCCATGAAAACTGTCAAGTTGTATGTCACCTCTCAGACAACTTCATTTTTTCTGTACTAGATCAATTTGTGGAGTAATTGCAAGTCTCAAATGATTTTAGGACTTTATATTAATTCAATAATAGAAACAAATGAAATGTTTTAGGATACCTGAGTCTTGGGTAACCTATACAAATTCTATGAAGTTTAAAAATCTTAACAAAAAAGTTTGCAGTAATCAGGAATTGTTTTTACTTTACACATCCCGTCTATAGAGCCCCTATTTACTTTTTTGCACTTTCATTAAAAGGAAAGTTTCAGATTATCATATATAAGTGACTCACACTTATCATATATAAGCCTCAGAACTTTGGCTCACAGGCTGAACACAGTTACCTTGTCTGGCCTGCATTTAATGAAGTAGATTTTCTTGAGCCTCACATAAAACATATCACAGTTAATAGACATAAGTAATAAAACTTCTTTCTGTATTTTTATGTTAGTGCAACTGTGTACAGTCTGCACTATAGTTATTCAAGTAACTATAGTAAATGGTAGAGACATAAGACCATTACATTACAGGCATTGTAGAAGTTGTCTTTAAATATTGAGTTCACTATTGAAAGGAAACAATAAAAAGCTATTCTTTACACTGGGTTGCTCCCAGAAGGAAAGGTGTTTACTTATCAGTTAACTTTTTAAACTTTTCTCTTGATACAAAAACTTTCAACGAAAATTATTTATTTCTAAAAAATCATAATTTTCTAATTTTTCTTACTTGCTTCTGTATTTAAAATTTGTCTTTCTGAATCTGGAGCATAATAATTCCTCAGCAGCATGTGCCTATAATGTATGAACGTACTGCTGTAGTGAAGAATGTCCTCTTAAGACTCTTCATGATTCTTACTTCTATTCTTAAAATTAGGCTACAAGTTTAGAATGAAGAAATTGTCAAAGTGGAATTTACATGAAAACCATGGCCCTACACAGCCACCATGCCACCTTGAAAAGAAGATTCAATAGAAATAAACATACTTGTGCTTGTCTTCATATATCTAATTAGCTTACCAATTTGGTGAAAATTAGTGTGTTATTCAAACACACAGAAGTAAAGATCCACCAATTTTTAAAAATGAAAACTAAATCTAGGGGCTGGGGATATAGCTCAGTGGAATAAGCGCTTGCCTAGCAAGCACAGGGTCCTGAGTTCGATCCCCAGTACCGCAAAAAAAAAAAAAAAAAAAAAAAAAAAAACTAAATCTATTCCACACCCTTGGTGTATAGATAAAATGTATCCATAACGATATGAATACTTTTCAGAAGAGAACGATCTATCTCTCACTCAGTGTAGACAAAAGCACCCATTTTTATGTGCAGAGTAACATTCCAGTAATGTTAAATTAATATTGGACAATTTTCAATAACATTTTAATTCTAGATTTAAAGAATATTAATCATTTTAACAGTTAAAACCTATTTTGCCAGGTGAGTGTGCCCTGGAGTTCTGCACCTTGCTGACGTGTGTGATGTGTTTCTCACCTGAGGAAAACCTTGAGTAAGCCCTTGAGGAGCACAGAAGAGGGTTTCATTTGTCTCCATCACACTAGTACTGATGCTGGGAAACATTACTTAGACTGTTCAATCTCACTGTCAGAAAAGTAGTTTCCCCTTTTGGATCATGCTATTCTGAAACTACAAGAAATAAAATCAGTAAAAGAACAACATCAGTAAAGTCTTGGCATCACATACAGTAATTTCAGTACACCTACTCTGGCCTGTTGCTACTACAGCACATGGATTCAAGAGCGTATCTGTCCTACCGAAAGCGGACCCCGGTAATGTAAACAGACTCCTTCAGGATGAAGTAGGCCAGCAACCTAAAAACGGTACCACATGTTTTCTCTTGCACATAGGAGCTATGAAAACAAAAGTCTGAACGCACAGGCGGGATATAGAAACTGGAATCGGGAACGAGGATGCAGGTTGGCTACAGCCTAACAGAGCACAGGGAGAAGGAAGTTGCTGTGGTGTTCTGCACAGCAGCGTGACTGTAGCACACCATGAGCCCTTCTCTAAGTTATGAAGCTCCACGACCAGGAGCCAAAAGGCTCCAAATACTAAGAAATAACAAGGAAAGGCCGAATCTTCATCAGTGCACTTGACCTGTATGTGTTGTAATATCATATGGTAGACCATTAATACTCATAATTATTACAAGGTAATAAAATCAGAAGGGTATTACCTGAATTTGTCAAATATTTTCTAAGGTTTTTTACTTGCAATGTTATGGCAGAGTAAATTACCGAAATAAATATTTTTATATAGAACCAAATGAAAGTCATGAGGGCAATAAACATTAATTGTTTTTCTTGTTTATGTTTTTAGGAGTTAAAAATCTTATCTGAGTATATGTGCAAAAATTTATTTTCTCAAAATATACGCCAAATTAATTTATTTAAGATCTGCACTTTAGAAAATGAAATTAATCAAAAGATATTTCTAAAAAATTGAAACTGCTCTAGCTTAACCCTAGCTTCTCGGTCAGGCATGTAGTGTGTCACATGACATAACCCAAAATAGATTAGTATTTATAAAAAAATTTTTATAAGAGGTAATACATTGGTGACAGGATCCTCTACAACTCTTCACCTTCATACCAAGCTAGGGTGCTCTTCTCACTGGTATTTCCTGAGAGGAATCTTGAATTTCTTACTTGCTGTACAACTGTCACATAGATTTTGAAATAAGTATACTGCTAAGTAGTTTTAAAATGCATACATTGGACTATCAAGGGACTATAATATTGCAAATTAAAGAATGAGAACTTTTCAATTGTCTACAGGTTTTTAGATAAACAAATACATACATAACCAATTTTTTGTTCAATTTTTTCTTTGGAGAGAATAAAAATATTAAAAAGATACAGAATATCAAAACTAAATGATAGAAAATCAACAAAGGTTGTTATATTGCATATTATTATCTTCAAAGTAGTTGTTCAGATTACCAGATATAAGCATGAAAAGTTGATAAAAAAAATAAGCATTAACTGTTCCCTTCAACAAACCTATAGAAATTAGTAGTGCAATTACTATGCTGTGTGCCACAATTACTATCTCGTATATGTATATATATTTTTTTCCTTCCTTCTTTCATTCTTTTCTCTTTTTCCTCCTCCCAGTTGTTCTTTCCTTTTGAGACATTTCTTTCCCTTTCACAATATCTATTGTACATTTTGGATTTTAATCTTTCATTTTCTTACACTATGGAGACAATACAATGTTTATACATATTGATTTGATTTATTTCACTTATGAGTATGGTCCCCCTTTACCTATAAAAGCAAGTTTATCTTTCTTTATAGCTGGGTAGTACTCTATAGTTTAAAAATACCATATCTTTTTTATCCATTCTTGAGTTGGTGGGCATTTGGGTTGCTTCCAAGATTACAAAGTTTTATACAATTTCAACACTGGCAAGATCCACCTCTTCAAGCCCAATGTGGAATCATATACTGTACTCTGTATACCAGGTTTAAAAAAAAAAAAAAACTCTGAAATAAGTAACCTAAATTGCATACAGTATTAAATTCTGATTTTTGACCTAATAAAGTATGATAGTAAGATATGCTTTCTGAAGAAATTTAAGTTTTCAGTCATATGAAATTATAGAAGTATGAGGATATTAGACATTTATAGCCTGAAATCTGGTTGCTTGGGTTTAAATGAAAATTGATTTTCATGTGAACTAGGTTAAATCCTTTACTTTTCCTATTGCTTAGTTTCATGCTAACTACCACGGTGGCATCAGATTAACTCCTCAGTATTTGATAGAGGACTTCCGCAGGCATTGTCCATGGAATCTACTGGGGACAGTGACGCTGGTTGAGACCTAAAGCTTGTTTAGCCTCTTCTCTGCCAGGCTTATGGGCAAGCCCCCGCACTCGCACTGGTTGGGCCCCAGGCCCTACTGGTCAGTGCATACATTTATATCACGCTATTCATTTCTCAGTAAAAGTCAGCTAACGTCACACTGCTCCCATTGCAGTACCTGTTACCTATTGGCCCCTAATATGCACCCGCTCCTCAGTCTTCTCGTACCTCTTCAGTCCTCGCTTTGTAAGTTTCCTTTTCAGTGGGATAAATGAGTACTTGGTAAAAGCTATTTCAAGTATTTATCTTTTGCCTCTTATGCAGAATTAGTCTTTACTACCTCAGAGACAAACAGTTACACAAAGAAAATTTTTATTCGATGGTCTGTGGTCACTCTACGAAGAATGAAGTTCTCCTTTCCAATCTAGCCATGTTTTGCTGTTGTAAATGGAGACACATTGGGCCAGCTGTGCCAAAGAAATAATTGTCAAGAGTTCTTTTGAAGAAGACCAGTTCTGTGTAAAGGTACTTTTCAACCAACTCAGTTCACAAGATCCAGTAATAATATAAAAAAATAGATGGAGATGATATGTTAGCTAAGATTGTTGTAAAGAAATAATACTTTTTCTCTTATATCTGTAAGTATTTCTGTATTTGGGGGGGCAAACAAGCGAGCAGAGATTAATTTTAGATTACACAATTTCTAAGTAGCTGTGACAGTGAAGACAGAAATATTTCATGTCCTGTAACAAAGAAGTACTGTATTCTCATTATAAGTTAAGTACCAAACAATGAATGCAATTTGTAGTATCCACCAAATTTACATAGAGAATTATTTTATTCCAGTTAAAATTAGCGTGTAATTCAACAGTATAATCAATATTTAATATATTAAATATGTTTATTTAGTCATAGTACTAAAGATACAATAATAAAATTCAAGAACTGTTGCTTATGAAAGATGATGATTGGTTTTCTCTGCATTGTGAAAGTACATAATACTAAAAGCTTTTGAGCACCAATAGAAGTCATATGTTATATCATGTGAGCTCCTTGATGTAATTGAAATTTCTTGATTACAAGCTATGAGACGACCTTGAAACTGAGATATTTAGGAAAAATAAGTTTTACGTACCTTCTCTGTAAAAGATTGCATCACAGTATAACATGCTTGCATTTTGATTTTTCAGTGGAGAATAAATTATTTCAGTTATTTTCAGCTCACTCCCTGTATGAAAAAAAACCCAGAATTGATTAAATATACAAACTGAAATTATGAATCTACTACTATAAAATACATCATAGGGGAAATATTCTAGGATATTATGCAGGGTGATGATTTTCTTAATATGACCTAAATGTTCATCAATAAAAACAAGAATAGACAAACTGAAACTTCTACATAGAAAAGAACCAGCGAACACTGACGATACAGCATACTGAATGAGAGAAAGGATCTACAAATCATATATCTGAAAGGGCAAACAATCAAATCACATAAGAAACTTAACTACTAAATAGAAAAAAAACCTGATTTTTTTAAAAAAGCAAAGGATTTGAATAGGCATTTTTCAAAAGAGGCCATAAAGAGCTGCCATTTTTGCTTAGTGGCACAGGATATGCTTTAGCATATGAAAGGTCCTAGGTTCAACCTCCAGCATGTAGGCAAAAGACAAACCCATGCCCAGAATGTATAGCAAAATGTTCCCAATGCCATTGCTTATTAAAGGAAAGCAAATAACAACACTTATGAGACATCATACCTGTCAGAACAGCTATTACCAGAAAGACAAAGGCTGGAAATGTAGCTATGTAGCTTGCTGTGCGTGTGCAAAGACAGCTTTAGTGCCCACACCCAAGATGAAAGAAACAGAGGGAAGGAGGAGGGTGAGGGAGGGAAGAAAGAATACAGAGAGGGGAGAAAAGGGAAGGAGGGAGGGAGGGAAAGAGGGAGGGAGGGAGGGAGGGAGGTGGGGAGGAACGGAAGGAAGGGGGCAGGCATGCAGACCTGCCAGAGGGAAGACTGATTCTCGCAAATGAAGCACCTTATTTTAAAAATGAGAAAAACCCAATTCTCATTGAGTTTTTAGCCACAAAAATATCCATAACATAAATATAAACCTGTTACTTTTCTACCACAGTGCTAAACTATAATCATGCATATGCAGTAACTGAACATGTTCATGAGGAGGAGATCCATACGTACTAAGTTATAGGCGGAGATCCTTCATAGATTTCTTGTCTCTCACTCCACAGCCACCTGTGTGCTCGTAACTGGAAGGCGGAGGGAACACAGATTGTCCACTGTTACACAAATGAGACAGACGTGTGTGATAAGTGCAGAATGACCTAATTCCATGTGTGTTTGTATTCATGTCTCTGTGCAACACACACACACTCACACTTAAGAACCGTACCGGTTCCAAAGTCATAAATACACAAATTTCAAGTTTTGCTGCATGTACATCAATAATGTTTGAGCTTCCTTTGCAAAATTAATTCATCTATAAACCCTTAAAATAAAGTGAGCTAAAATTATAGAATTATTTCATGAATTTGTACAAATGATAGGAAATGAGGAAAGTCTAATGACATTTATTTTTATTACTAAACAAGATGGTAGGAATTCACCAATGGTTGTTATATTGTGTTCTAAGGTTTTATTATTATTAATTATTCTCTTAAACTTTTGTTTTTGATTTTGGGTTTTTGTTTTTTTTTTTTTTTTTTGGTCTTTTTGAGACAAGGTCTCGCTATGTAGTTCAGGCTGGCCTTGAGTTCACTCTGTAGCCCAGGCTGGTCTTGAACTTGCAAACTCGCAATGATCCTCCTGCCTCAGGTTCCTGAGTGCTGAGATTACAGGCATGCACCACCACACTCGGTTTATTTTTAGTCTTTTGATTTTTTCTTTTTGAGGCAGGGTCTCCCTGTGCAGTGCAGGCTGGCCTTGATCTCACTTTGTAGCCCAGGCTGGTCTCAAACTCACAACAATCCTCCTGCCTCAGCCTTCCAAAAACTGGGATTACAGGCTTGGGCCACCATGCTCCAGCCTCTTGATCAATCTTGCATTCTTACATCTGATAATCTGAGCAACTTCGTTGAAGATAACAATATGTGATACAACAACCATTAATTCCTATCACTTTGTTTTGAAACTCTGTATCATTTTTATAGTTTTAGGGTTGTTTTGTTTTTGTCTATGCTGTTACATTGCTATGTTGGTTTTTTCCTCCATAAAAAAATAAAATAAAATACTGTGCAGACCAGACAAAAAATTCTTTTTAAAAATTGCAATTTCTTTTATACATATAAAAATGCTCATTTAATAAATTAAGAAAAAATGTCACTTTACATATCTCAGAATGGCAAAATATTTTGTGGAAAATTAGCAAAAGGTTTTTTCCATACATTGCTTATCTGAGTAAAATAGTTAAATTCTAAGTCAGTAATACTTTTCATATATTGATAACCACATGTTCATATATAAATATGTACATATCTTTCAGCATATTACCTCCCTACAGGAAATTAAATGAATTTTATCAATCTAGAGTACTATTTAAAGTAATGTAAAAGTTACACCGATATATATAGTCAGAGATTAGACTCTAATAGTGATAAGTGGAGAAAGGTAAAATGGAGAAAAATATTCATGTAATTATTTAATTGCTAAATAAAAACAGGGCCCATCTACAGTGTTTCAGTATAGAGGAAACTGTGGGATCAGTTAGTACAATTTTGATAATTTAACACACAATTGTGGACAGTTCACAGAATCACTTAAATATTTGATATTTCAGAGTTCTAATTCTCTTATTGGGAATTGGATAGAGAAGAAAATTGATTAAATTTTATTTTTCTGATATACAAGCAAATAAGGGATGAGGTTTCCTGTGTTGTGCATAAATTAAGGTTAGCTAGGAACCTGAAACTGTTGAAGTTATAGACTTTGTCCTGCAGAGAGGACCTAGCATACTCAGGTTGTCAATAAAGGTCATATTATTGTATGATTAAATATATTAATCTTTTCAATAATGCAGTATGACAGGTACTGCAGGATAAACTTAATAAAAGTTTTATAAAAATTGTTAATGCAATATTAATTTTGTCATGATGAAGCCTTTAAGAAGTCCACTTAGTTGTTTTAAATTGACCACAAACCATTTTCTAGTGATCTTTAAAAATCAAAATAATCATTTGTACATTGTGAAATTTGTACTGAACTTTCCTATCCTTAAGTCAAAGCTCAAAATTCGTGTTGAAAATCAGTGGGCAAAATTTTCAGAGTTAACACTTGAAATACTGTGAACTTTGAACAAGACATATACTTACCTAACTGCAGTTATTTTAGTAGAGTTGTAAAAGAAAAAACAATGTCATGATGAATAGTTATGGGATGGTGACTATTTTGCAAATGGTTGTCTGTGGCTTTGCAACTAATATTTTGTATTGATTGTCTGTGTATTTCACTCTACAGCACAAATATTCTCTAATTACTACTAATTTACAATTTTTCTGTTTTTGACTGAAGCATAATACCTGTCAGTTTCTTCTCTGCAATGTAGAAACTATCTCCATTATATTCATTAAATATTGCTAGATAACAGGTTTTTAACAATTTCAAGTAATTTGTGCTTTTTGTCTTCAAAATAAAGGGTGGCCAATAGCTTATCTGTATTTGTTTCATTTATGTTATGTAGTTTCTCACAGCAGTGAAGTTATTTTTTTAAAAAGACCAGTAATTCAATTCAATATTTTCTTCTGCTTTAAAAAGTGTATAAACTTGATCTTTTTGTTTTGTTATGTTTTATTTTTAATTATGATAATCTTGTGCATTTGTAGCATATGTGACTGGGTCTATTAGCAGATCTGCAAGATCCTAAAGTGTCCTTCTCCAAATACCTCTGTATACTAAGAGTAAGCATTTGATACACACATATTAAACTCACCCATTTTCATAAATCAGAATTATCTTCATAATAGTCATTACATGAACGCTAATGGATAAAAAGCAAATATAGAGTGAGATTTTTCTTTTTTTTTTAATTGTGTGTGTGCGTGTATGTGTGTGTGTGAGAGAGAGAGAGAAAAAGTACAGGCTTTAACACTATGAATTATTAATAGCACAGGAAGAGTTAAACAGCTTATGGTAAATGTCACAAAACTAGAAATAATGTTTTGAAGACTGTTTAATCAAGCAATAATTCTCACAATATATTCTTATAAATAACATTTATGTCAAAGTAGCATATTTTGGACATGTCCTGGTGCTTATGGTAAAATATATTTTTCTATGCTTATTAGTATTCTCATCTCCATGTTTATTTGTTTTTACTGCTTCATTTTTGAGAACAGTATTATAGCTCATCATAGCTTAGAAAGAAAAGAAATATTTTCCTGTCCAAGTATTGTTAAGTAAGTTCTGCTTTAATTAATTATCCAAATATCTTTTCCACTGAGGTCATTTTCTGTTTTCTTCTAAAATAATCTAGCAACTGAACCCCAAATGTTGTATATTATGTTCTGATTGCAATGAAGATAGTCATTTCTTGTCTCTCACTTATTTTATTGTTTGTAGAGAGGCAGAGATTCATGGAGAGTTTTATAAATCAGCTAATTACTAATAATTAAATTAGTTTAGTATTTATATTCAGCATTTCCAACAATATGTATGTGTTAACTCAGCATCTGATTAATCACTTTAATTTCAAAAGTAATTATAAGGGAGGCAATTTTTACTCAATTTTGTCATAAATCCAAAAAGCATTAGGAATAGCACAATAAAGACAGAGCATCCGGCATGAGTTTAGCATTACCCAGATTTTCAAGATCACTCTTCAAATTCTAGTCTGATTAGAAATATGTAAATTACATAAGAATTTACACAAACAGGTTGCATTCTTTCAGGGCTAAAATCAACAGAATGCATTTATTCACTCATTCACATTGTTAAGCATACTGAGGTACTGCAGTACATGCAATAATACACTGGCAAAAGCAGGTCTATTTCTTATCCTCTTTATTTATTTTTTTTTTCTTATCCTCTTTAAATTTGCAGTATAGAACAAGAACAGGTAGACTGGGGATATAGCTCAGTGCACAAGTGCTTGCCTGGCAAACTGAAACCCTGAGTTCGGTTCCAAGCACCAAAAAAAAAAAAAAAAAAAAAAAAAAAAAAAAAAAAAATCATTATCTGAACAAAAATGTTAGCAGCTTCTACTTGAGGAATTATTGTGTTTGTTATAAGTAAATATTTTGAGAAATGAATGGAGGATGACAGATCAAAGCCTCTTGGCCAAGAAAATAACTAGAATGTAGAAGGATGAGAGGTTAAATGACTAAAATTATCCCAATACTCAGCTATAGCTTTGATATTTTACAGACACATGAGTGGTTTTCTCTTGTTTGTGCCTTTAAATGAATATCATTTTCCCATGTCACACGTGGAGGCGGTAACGGAAGTCTCACAGTGCTCGTATGAGGAAAGTTACATCGCTGGCCATTTCGCTGGACCTGAGAGAAAGTCAGCTCCAAAACATAGTCAGATCACTCTGTTCTGTGATTATACACTTTATGTAATAAATGTATTCTATGTGTTTGGTTTAATACCATATACCTGTGGTTGTATTTACAGTGTATGTGTGTTAGAGGCCTGTGATTTCAATAACTAGGCACCAATCTTGCTATATGAAGGTTTAATTATGATATAGTAAATTTAATTCAAGGAATATTGTCTGCCTTCTTTGTAGAATACAACTCTGTAACATGTTCTAGTGACAAAGTTACAGTTACTTTTAATACTCTATGCTTAGCTGTCTAGATTCTTAACGAACTCAAGGAATGTGCTTACTTTAGATAAGTAGAAATAAAATATTATTTTCCTCATGTCCATATCCATGTTCTCTCTGGCCTTGGTACGAACTCCTTGGGGAGAACCTGTGCACTCCAGGAATAATGCCTGAGGAAGGGAAAGCAAAGTAGCAATTATTAAGCATTAGGGGCCATCAACACATCAACGAATTTTCCGAGACATCATGTTAAATATTTTATTATAAATAAATACTTCATTTAGAGAACAATGTAAATTCATTTGAAATTATAATACTCCTCTACAGATAGATTATTAGTGACAAATATAAAATATTGAAAATTCTAGGACTACTGAAGGCAAATGCTGAAAAGCATATTAATGCAAAATGAAGACAGATTTAAATATTCTGATACTTATTAGAAACAATATTAGCAAAGACAAATAGGTTGTATCTGTGCCTTTATAATTTGGCAAAAATAAATTTCCTTGATGTGCTTCTTAATTGAATTTTCTTCCACTTCTGCTATCAAGTTTTTACCTGTATATTTCTTAGCCTTTGACAACTGAAGTGCTGCATGCTCATTACTGGCCCTGCTAGAGATGGACAGAGTGCCATGGTCAGACAAAAGATTTGCCCACTCCAGGTGGGCGATAATAAATCAATTAAACTTAACAAAAGCCCTTTAATGGATCCAGGCAAGACCTGGTCTCCATAAAATACTGAAAATACCAGCTGCTCTCCCTTAAAAAGCTAAATACTGCGATTATTTGGATATACAGTATATTCAACAGATAAAAAGCCAGAAAGAATTTCTATGAGGAACAAAAATCAAATTAGCCTTTATAGTTTTGAACAGTTTCAAAGAACAAGCAGCCTTTACATCTACCTTTAGCTATGAATTACTAAGGTAGGAAACAATGGCCCGTTAAAAGCAGAACTCCAGGCTGTGATTCCCCACTCTATGAAGACCCGGATTGAAGTGGCAGAGGAGGGTCTGATGGAGGCGTTAGCCCAGTGAAAGCACTAGAACCATGTGTCCTCCAAAAGCACAGCCAAGCACAAATTCTAGTTGGCCATCATGACATGTTACAAGTTATCTAGCCTTTGAGGAAGGAACAGCTCAAACAAGGAATAATTTCAAGGGCAAGTTTAGATATCAGAGATGCTGGAACAACTTCCCTCACACCCACATATGTTTTCCTAGTCGAGGGTTCTGCTTGCTAAGTTCTAAAATATCTTTGTGTATTTTGAAAATATAAATGAAATAATTTTACAAATATATTAAATTGTGAATATATGGCAAATGTCAGTGGATTTTATTCAAGGCATTTTATTAACTGCTGATGTATATATGGCACGTTCTTAACCCAATGCATACAAGGACAATTGTCCTATTAACTATTAACTTTGAGTCACTCAAAGTTTAACCATAACAAGTGTTAAAATCACAGCATGCACCAAGCGTGGTGGTGCACGTCTATAGTCCCGGCGCTCTGGAGTCTGAGCCAGTAGGGTTGCTGTGAGTTTGAGGCCTGCTTGGGCTACATAGTGAGTTCAGGGTCAGTCTGAACTGCAGAGCAAGATTATGTCTCAAAAAGCCAAAAGTAAAGAAATAAATCAATTAAATGAAATCGTGCCATAGCATTCCCAAAGTGTTAAACACAGTACCATTCTATACTAAGTCCAGGACCAGGTACCACATGCCAATTTCGACAGATCTTTGAGCTGCAACGTGAAACATGAGTTAGTTTTTTCCAGATATATAAACAAAGGTGATCACTTTAGAAAACTGAGCAATGCGCATAGGACACAGAAAAGGGTAAGGTTATGATGTAATCACATATTACTGAATGTTGATCTCACAGTGTGAATGTTCTTTCCCTCTCCCAGTCAACTCCCACTGGGGTAGAATGAGAACAGTGGGCCCTGTAATATAAAAGACCTAGAAGAAAGTTCTACACACAAGGACCTAGGTTCAATCCCCAGAGTAACACACACACACACACACACACACGGGCAGGCACAGAGCCTGTAATAGAAACTACATTTCTAATCCTTCCAACTGCATTGGTCAGCCCCAGTTCACGAAGAAAAACAATCTGATTTAGATATCAATGCCATTTAACAACTTCATACACAGCTAAGCCAGATTCAGACATATGTTTTACTTTTAACTTTCTGAAATATTATCTCATAACTGAAAAACGAGAAAAAAAAAAGGAGCTTACACAGCTATTGAAAGACAGAGACATGTTTAGAACTTACTGCCATTTCTCCTTCACTCCAGTACAGGTAACACTTTCTCTTACCACCACGCACAATTCGGCATGGGCTGCTCTTGAATTTGCAAAAGCAATAAAAAGAAATATATAGGCTTCTCATTAGGGCATATATGGCTTCTTGATTAGGATGGATCTTTTTGGAAATTCCATTTTCCGCTGATAGCCTTGCATGGCAGACTAATTGCTGGCTATAAAGGTTGTCCTCATTATGCTATACCTACTAAGCCCTGGGGAAATGCTGTTTTCCTAGTTACCATGCTGCTTAATAGTGATTTTTTTTTAAACAGTACCATTGATTTGTACAGGTTTTGTAATTTGTGATCTTTCCATTTGTATTCTCCACCTCTCCAGATTCTTAATGTGTGTTTTATGCCTTATTGAGTGCAGTCACGATCCTAGGGCTATTGGACAAGCTCAAGATGTTTAATTGTTGACCTTGCTGAATCCTACTGTGTGAAGTCTAGTTGTCCATAGAAGAAAATCACAACAGTGCAAAAGAGCACAGATTATATATAATTATAGACAGTAGCTTTCAGAGGAAATAAATCTGAACTCTTAGGGTCCATAAGGCTGACTGTGACCTTCCTCCTAGAAAGGTGGTGCTGTATCCATAAAAATAAAGGATTAATGGCATAAACTAGCATCTCTTATGATAGAAAAAGTTTAATCAGCTAATTGCAGAATGGAGTATTTTCTTAATTTTTAATGTTATCTGAGAAAAATTTTAAAGCCTTTCAAAGTTGATCATATGCAAATAAAAAATATTTTATACATATAAAAATGGCATTGTTGGGGACCACTATGAAGTGGCTCTGAGCAGGATTTAATATTAACCAATAGGCTTTTCACATTTACTTGTGAGTTGTTCGAAGCTTAGGCACCTTGTCTGTAGATGGGCAGCTGATTCATAGTAAATGAACCTCTATGAGTCACTGGTCACTGCTGAGGCCTATATTGGTATGGGAAGCTGTGATGCCTCAAGGACAAGGTGACTGCAGCTGAGAACACCTGGCTCCCATGCCTATTAACTTCTAGGAAACTATGGCCGCAGGCATCTCAGCCCTGCTGTGAAGGCCTTCCTGGAGATTACATAGTTCTCCTAAATTAACACAATAATTCTTGGAGGAATCTTTGAAAGGATTTCTGAGTCCTGTCCATATTCCTGCATTTTCTTTAATATTCCCGCACCCTTATTTGCAAACCTAATAAATACAGGCAACCCAGAAAAGTCTTTGGCTAATTCAGAGAATATAGAAGCTGGAAAAGAATTAGTCCCTCCTGGAAGACCTGAAATCATATTCTATTGTCTCAATTTTTATTTACGCCTTCATGCATCCATTCACTTGGAGATTGCGGGCCTGATCATCCTGCAGTAACTTAGGGTTTTTTAACCTGGTCTTTGATATGGCACTTTCTTTAGCTGTATGATACCTAAACAAGAAATAAACAATAATTATGAATTAGTTTTCACCACGGATACTATGAAATAGAGAAGAAGAGCCAGCTTCAAGAAAGAAAGTAGGAACAGGAAACAATATTAATACACTGTAAATAAAATAATTGTATTAAGAATGGCTGTACATATCTCTTTGTATTAAAATACTGTACCTAGAGAAAATTGAACTAATTATGTTGGCACAACTGTACACATATTTTAAGTAGGTTTTAAAATTTATGCTTTTAGTTTTCCCTCAATATATAGATTCTCTACCTCTTCAGAATTTTTATCATGACAATGGTATATATACATATTATTTAGGCAGGCTGCATGGTGCCAAGAGCTAATGCTACAATTTTTTACTTAATTTTAATTTTAAGGTGATTCTTTAAAAAGTTAAAAGAAATATGAAAATTACAGGGCACCCCACTCAGGTCTCCTGTCCCTGTCTCAGACAGAAGCTTTCCTTCCCCCAACAAATATATTCCTCTCTTAACCTCTGGTGTTTCCAAAATTCATTCTTCATTTTAGAGAACTTGAAATCATCCCAGCTATCTTTCAGGTTGGGATTTTCACTCCCAGATATCATTTGGAGGTCTCCCGCTGAGATCATTGGTAAGAGCTGGATTTTGGTTCATAAACTCTGGATTAGGACTCACTTAGGTACCACAGTTTTGTCCCACCTCATACCCACCTTGTGGTTTCCCTGTTTTTCCCCCACCTTGGACCTGCCTCACCTCATGGTTTTGCTCTATAAAATCCCTAGGGAAGGCAGGGTCTTTGGCACCCCACTCGGTACTCCTTCTGTCTCTCTCTTGGACAGAAGCTTTCTTTCCCCCACAAAATATATTCTGCTCATAAAGTAATTATAGACTTTCTGTATTTTCTTCTCAGCACACAGAATCTAAAAAAAAATCAGATTGTGCTGAAATAAATAAAAAATAATATTCTTAGATGAAGCTACTAGTGTAATGGGGTTTTCTAGTTGATAATAAATCACAAGAAATAAAAACAATTATAAAAAATTATAATAATATGATTTTAACCACATGATTAATGCTTATTGACAAATACCAACTGTTATTTCTATTTAAATAGCAACAGAGCATTTCATTTAAATAGCAATATAATGCTTCATTTCCATATTTTTAGTGACAAGGAGTTTAGAAAACTTCTGTACTGTTGGAGGCTTTCATAAAATCCTGATTAATATCTCTTGCTCAGAAGGTTTTACATAGTGCTCATTCTCAGTAAAGGACAGTAAAGGATCTCTCTGCCCTTTCCTTGACAAAGATGAAAAGCTAGGTAAGTGGTCAATCAGCACTTAGGTAGCTGGGGCTCTGTCAGCCTGCTAGTCTACTGACACTCAGTTTAAAAACCAGGTTTCCAGAATGTCTCATCACCACATGACAGACATAGAGGTTAAAATTCAATGCTGTCATCCACTCTTCTGTTCATTTAACAAATGCATGTTGTGCACTCAGGATATGTACTGTGTTCTCAGTGTGCCAAAATGAAAGGGAAACAGCCTACCTTCAAGTAACTCAGTATATTTTCATAGGGGAAAATTCCAAAATAGTTACCTTAAGTAGCAGATGACAAAACATAAAGGAGAGTTGACTTAGAAGAGACTGTGATCAACAAGTGTAGTTGGGAACAGGCACTATTGCAGGGATTTTAACAGGCATATTTTAATAAAAACAATTGCTAACACCATTGGAGAACCATTAGAGCAAAGCAAAATGCTAAGGCGTCCTAGTAGCAGTTACATGTAAGAAACTGTTAACTCCTTAGATCTAGCTAAGAAAGAGAAGAGGCTGAAATTATTAAAGTTTAAAAGACCCTGGGAAAAGATTCTGTGGGTCTAATCTCTGACTGTAAAGAGGAGGCACCACACCTCTGTTACAGATGAGCCCAGAGGAGGGGCATTGGAGGTGTGCAACTCAGATGAATGAATACATTTGTATTTTGGGGTCGGAAATGAAGATTATAGTCACCAACAGTGAAGTGATAATTTAGATGATGAGGATAACTCTCTTCTTTAGGTGTGTATTTTGACAGAAGACATCACATAAAAATATGAAAACCATACGGAGATGTTATCCCCACGTGGGAAAAGAAAAAGAAACAGTGAAATAGTAAAGATAGAATAGATCAAAGATTTGAGTGTGTTTCAAAAGCTGCATCATCGCATGGAGCCGGTATGAGGAGAGCATTTCAAAATTAAAAAGCCTGTGCAGGTCCTGCAGTTGTGAGCACCCCATCACAGGCCTGAAGGGTGAGAAATGTAGTCTATTTTGTCTAAATGGAGATGATTTAATTTTTAAGACATCAGTTTCTGTAGAATCCAAAGTGCAAAGCATTGTGGTGAAAAGGCTGTTGAAATAAATGAAAGATTTTAGGATTTTAAAGAAGTAAGAAAACATGGCAATTCTCAACAAAGCTATTTTCATATTTAGAATGCCAAAGTTTAAGCATGAACTTTCTGTTGTGACGTTAAGTAAATAATAACCTACACTCTGGAAATCTCAGTAAGTCCCTTGCAGTCCAGGGCTTAACACTTAGCATATATATTTTCATTTAAACATCACATTTTGAAATAGATGTTATGCTACTTTAACAAACCAGCCATATGAGATAAAGCAACATCATTAGAGTAATAAACACAATAAATGTTTATCCTGAAGAGGTGATTGGACCACGGGGGTCCTACATTCCTTAGTGAATCAATCCACTGAGGCCCAGATCCAAATGTACTGTCAGAGGTCACACGCAGCTAGAGGAAGTGGGTCACAGGGGCACGGCTCTCTCTAGTACCACTGCGCCCTGCTGCATGGGTGCCGCAACATGGCCAGGTTTGCTGCACTCTGCCTCTTAGGCTCTCCTGCCTTGGAGCCATCTACCCATGCACAGACACCTCTGGTGCCGTGGACTCTCTTCTAGACTGTGGGAGTCAGGTGTTTTGCCTCAGGAATTGGAAAGCTGACAAACGCAGTGTTAAGATTTGTTTCTTTCATCTTTACTTTTTACATTTTATGTTTTATGATTTTGACTCTGTCCATAGGAGTTGACTTTTATTCATTATGAATATCCTTCTTTCTACCAATATTGTTTTGAGATTATGTAAATATTAAAGTTGACAAAACAACCCATATATTGTCTTTTCCACTTTTTCCTTTACCTACTTCTGTTGCTATATTTCAAATGAATTCCTTTTAGCATGCTGATGGGACTATGTATTTCATTTCTTCTGATATTTAGTTTTAATAGGAATGTTCAGGCAATTTAAATTTAGTAGAATTACTGCAATATTTTGAAATTCCCTTGTTTAATTTTGCCATGTACTTTCTGTTTCTATCTTCCCCACTTTCAGTATTTTCTTTCTTCTGGGCATATTTTCTTATTCTTATACTGTTATCATCTTCCTTCAGCGTTACAAAATTTCTCCACGTATCTATAACTCTGACAGGTGCAAATTCTCTGAGTTCTTGCTGATCTGACCAAATTTTTCCCTTCATTTTTCAGGATTGTTTTCACAGGGTATCCCATGATATTGAATAAATATCAGTCTTCATATTATATTATTTAGAATATGTGACTTCATTATCACAGTTAAATAATATAAGACTCACACACCTCTGTTGGGATATTAGTTATGGCATTATTAACTGTGAGTAATTCCATAAAGTAAAATATCATTGCTACTGGTTCACAAGTCACTAAGTAACAGATGAATTTCATAGCTATTGACCATTCACATCATCCCTTTCAATGTCATTTAGTGACTGAGGTAAATCCTGATGCAAGGAAAGTGGGCAAAACAAGTAGTTGTATCTCCTTTTTGTCCTTGTTAAACTCACAAAATATTTTACAAAAATAGATCATTGAGAAAGGGAAATTAGTCAGCAAAGGCAGCAGTTTACATAAAAAAAACAAACGATATAACATTTGAAGTGAAATTTCAATTAAACTGAAAAGGAGTAATAGAAGAAACAGCTGTCTGTCAGAATATCAACACTGGTATCATCGAAGAAGTTGCAGATATGCAGCCATTAAACAGGAAAGGTTTTCATTTATAAATACATTAATGCCAAAATGGATCCATTAATATATGAAAAGATAGGACGATTTGCAGCAGTTTCTTGATACTTGAATACCAAAATCCTATCTAAAACTTTTACAAAATACATAAAAGCCACTTTCAGAAAAATGCACATATATGTAAACCTCTACATACAGCTTCAAAGATTTGAACAAAAATTGTTCTGTTTGAATTGTTCAGTCAAAATATTTTACATATATTTACATATGTAAATATACACATGTATATTTAAATATACATATTACATATTATAGGTATATTACATATACATATTAAATATACATATTACATCTTACATATATTTACATATATGTAAACCTCTGCATAAAGCTTCAAAGCTTCCAAAGCTTCAAACAAAAATTGTTTTGTTTGAATTGTCCAGTCAAAAAAAAAAAAAAAAAAAAAAATATATATATATATATATATATATATATATATATTTTGTGTGTGTGTGTGTGTGTGTGGTACTGGGGATCGAACTCAGGACCCTGCGCTTGCTAGGCAAGCACTTATTCCACTGAGCTATATCCCCAGCCCCAGTCAAAAATATTTTTAAAATTCAGAAATATTTTCATTTGTCCAGCAGGCTATGGTCTTGTTTAAATGCTGTGACTCCCATTCAAAGCAACACACACATACGCTTTCATGCACACAAAACAAAAACAAAAAGGAATTTTTCAAAATATAACCAAATGTGCAAAATTCAGATCTAAAAGAATGTGTTCGAAAATATAATTATAATAAACGTAACATGTAAAGTGCCATATGTTTAACTTTCAGAAGTGCAAATTTCAACTTCTCCAGCAAACTTGAGCTGAGCGGTGAGCTGTTGCTCTGGGGGAACCCAGGGCAAAGGCAGCAGAAGGTACCAGCTCAGATATATTTAAACCAGAGAACCTCACGTACTTTAAATCGCAAGATCCCTACTTCCACTTTAGTTGAATATAGATTATCACTCACAAAATAAACACATAAAAGTAATTTTAAGAAACCACTTTGCCAACACCCAAAAATCAATAGCATTCCTATACACGAACAACAAACAGACTGAGAGAGAAATTGAGGAAACCATACCTTTTACAATAGCATCCAAGAAATTGAGATACTTAGGAATCAATATAACAAAGAATGTGAAAGATTTATTCAGTTAAAACTACAGTACTCTGAAAAAGGAGATCGAAGAAGATTTCAATAAATGGAAAAACATACCCTGCTCATGGTTAGGAAGAACTAACATCGTGAAAATGGCCATACTACCAAAGCTGTTGTACAGATTCAATGTAATTCCAATTAAATTACCATTAGCCTACCTCACAGATCTAGAGAAAATATGCCTCAAATTCATCTGGAACCAGAAGAGACCCAGAATAGCAAAAGCAATCGTGGACAATAAGGACAAGTCAAAGGAATCACAATCCCTGACCTAAAATTATACTACAAAACTACTGTAATAAAATCAACCTGGTACTGGCTAAAAAACAGACCTGAGGATCAATGGAACAGACTGGAAGATGCAACCACAACAAAAAACCCACTCAGCTACCTAATATTTGACAAAGGGGTCAACGAAACTCACTGGAAAAAAGAAGACCTGTTTAATAAATGGTGCTGGAAAAACTGGCTTGCCTCTTGCCAAAAACTGAACATAGACCCAAGTCTATCACCATGCACCAAACTCAGGTCAAAATGGATCACAGACCTCAACATGAAAACAGAAACTCTAAATCTATTGGAAGAGAAAATAGGTAAAAATCTTGAAGACATAGGAGTAGGCAGAGAGTTCATGAACAAAAATGAAACTGCAAGGGAAACACTTCGAAGAATCAATAATTGGGACCTCATCTGACTGAAAAGTTTTTGTACATCTAAAGAAATCACCAGCAAAGTAAAAAGAAAACCCACAAATTGGGAAAAAATCCTAGCTGGCTGTCCCTCAGACAAAGGTCTTCTATCTAGAACATACAAAGAATTAAAAAACATGTACCTGTCCAAATTCAAAGACCCAATCCAGAAATAGGCATCTGAGATGAATGCTCACTTCTCAGATAAAGAAATACAAATGGCAAATAAATATATGAGAAAATGCTCCACATCCTTAGTCATCCAAGAAATGCAAATAAAAACAACACTGAAATTTCATCTCACCCCAGTAAGAATGGCCAGTATGAAAAAATCATCCAATAACAGATGCTGGCGAGGATGTGGAGAAATAGGGACTCTATTACACTGCTGGTGGGAATGCAGACTGGCGCAACCACTGTGGAGAGCAGTTTGGAGATTTCTCAGCAAACTAGGTCTAGAGGTTCCATTCAAACCAGCTATTCTCCTTGTGGGTATTTTCCCAGAAGATCTGAAAACATCATATCACTCTCATATATGTGCACCCATGTTTACAGCAGCGCAATTTGTAATAGCTGAAATGTGGAAGCAACCCAAGTGTCCACCCACAGAAGACTGGATTAAAAAACTGTGGCATTTTTATATAATGGAATATTATTCAGCTATAAAGAAAGAAAGTTTTGGGGACTTTGTAGGCAAATGGTCAAAATTGGAAACCATATTCATAAGTGAAATAAATCAGCGGTACATGAGCAGGCAACGTATTGTGTCACTGGTGTAAGAACCTGAGGGTGGGAATATAAACTAAGAGACATGAAGGAAATCTGTTCAAAAGCAAAGAACAGATGGGATGAGGGAAAGGAGAAAAGAAAGAGGCAAAAATGTATGTATGTATATATGTAGATACATATGTGCAGGAGGGCTAACATGGTTCTACTACTGTATTATGTCACTTAATGCTGAGGAATAGTTGATGACTGGTTATTCGATCAATCTTGTATGTCTGTATGTGTTATCCTGAGCATACACTTTGAAGATATCAATATGCAATGCAGCAACTATTGTTGGTTTTCTGTTGCTTTGTCTATAATTCAATTCTGATCATACTGTTATTGTACTGTTTTATGTCTCTTTGTTAATGCTTTTCGGTTTCTTTTTTTTTTTCTGTTGTTGATGTAGTTCCTTTTCTATCACACTTTGAAGGAAGGGAAAGAAAGGGAAAGGGAAGACAGGAAAAACATATGTAAGAAAGTAAGTATGTATGTACAGCATGTCTTACATAGTTGTACTACTGAACTAGGTCACTTCATAGTAAGGAATAGTTGATGATTAGTTGATTGATCAATTTTGCATGTCTGTATCTTTGTTCCTGAATATACACTTCGAGGTTATCAATTTGTAAAGCAACAACCATTGTTGATTCCCTGTCACCTTGTCTGTAGATCAGTTTTGATTGTATTATTCTTATGCTACTTTGTGTCTGTTTGTTAATGTCTTCATTCTTTTACTTTTAAAATAATAACAACAACAAAAAAAAGAAACCACTTTGCAGTAATAACACAGGCTGGAACCTGGATAACGATATCCTACCATAAAACAGGAGACTGCAGCTCGCCATGACGAGGTTGACTGCGGTTGTGAAGGGGCACAGCTGCGTTCCAGGTCTGCTCTACCACACCCTGCCTTTGTGAAAAGCACATGCACTGGGATGATTCGTGTTACTTCTTATACTGAGAAACTCTGAGGCTCCTTCATTTCCAATTAGTACCCTGAAATAAATCAGGAAGCCCCCCTTCTGCAACCAGCAAGTGGAGAGAATGAGATTCGCAATCCAGGGTCTCCCAAGTGCACTAGATGGTCAGTTTTGAAGCTACCTGACGAAATGATATATGCTTCCTTTCCATATCTCAGGCAAACCTTTGTTCACAGAAAATGATCATGCACATAGAATGTGTGCACTTATATGGGTGAAACTCTTGTTTCATCGTAGGGTTTCTATAACACTGAATGAACATCCTATCAGTTAGCTATTCCTTATCCTAATGAGAAAGGATTTGCTATAATTACAGTTCTGCCTCATATTTATAAAAACAGATACACTTTGGGGTAGCAGCTTAACTTTTATGAAGTGACTAGTATAAGAAATGTTCATGGGGTCATTTCACAATTATTTCACATAGCAGACTCTCTCTCTGTCTCTCTCTCTCCCCCCTCCCCCACATTATATATAATATATGAGGCATGAAAATATTCTTTACATTCTGTGTGTGTTTGTGTGTATGGTTGTATGTATATATACATATATGTGTGCTTCCTCATTTTAAGTGAATTTACAGCTGTGCGTATACATGGACTTGTGTGTGTGTGTATTACAGATGCTTCACTTCTGATTCTTGTGAATAAAAAATGAACCATGTTTGGGGTTAAATAAAATATCCATAGGACATGTTCAATTCTGAAACCATGTATTTTAGTTTTGCATTTATTGCTTAGAAAATTTCAGATTTTAATAATATATATTATATTTACAAAGTAGATTTCAGGCATATCTGTTTGTTTTTTAAAATATCCCAGGTATGAGCCTTGCTGATCATATAATTTACCATCTAATAATTTTTGAAATGCACAATTTGTCATATGATTATAAGTTAGAATTTTTTTAAAGTTTTAATCTTTTCTCAGCCTTGGGGATTGCTCCTGCAGGCTGTTTCTCCGCTCTACAAGTGCTCTAACTCTAAGCTGAACCCGGAGCCTACCATGAGTTTTGTATTTTATCTTTTTAGAATGTTCTGGCTGTAAAAAGATGTATATCATTCAATTGTGTGTTCTTTCATTTATTCTGATAATAGAGTCCACTATACCACTTGATAATATCTATAATTCAGTAACTGTAAAAAATATTTGCTTATTGTGTTGAAACAATTCTTTAATATTGGTACAAAATTTTTATGAAGTACTCTATTTTGATTTTGAATATTTTTCCCCATTCTTTATCTCATTTTTGCTTAATGAATTATAACATTTAAAGAACATATTTTTAGTTTGGGCAGAATTTTTTTACCTTTTATTTTGTGTGTGTGTCCACAAATCTTTGCTCTCCAAAAATCACATTTTCTCCAATGTTCTCTTTTGTAATTTCATTTAAATCTATAAACCAGTTTGAGTTATTTTTTAATATAATGTGAGATAAAAGTAATATGCTTAATTCTATTCCAGTTCTCCCTAAACTATTCATCTGAAAAATTGTTATTATATTGTGTGATAATATTTACAGTAATGTATCTAAATATCCTATGTTCTCTTAAGTTTTGTGAATTATGTTCTTCACCCATAACTTTCTGGTTTTTTTTTTTTACGGTACTGGGGATCGAACTCAGGACCTTGCACTTGCCAGGCAGGTGCTTATGCCACTGAGCTATATCCCCAGCCCCCTGGTTTTGCTTATTACATAATTATCTTTGTAGGAATGAATGGTGCAGACTAACCATCAAGAGAAAAATGTTAGAGCGAGAAAGAAGTGATAATTATCAATAATTGCATCAATGTGCTGTAGTGGCCTCGATGGACCAAATGTACAGATAACAAGCAACAAACTCTCCTTTGTCACCCATATCTAAAGGCGCATCCACGCCCACCACCTGCTCACGGACTGCCCTACAGCTCGTGACCTGCTCGTTATTCCATTAATATTGTCCCTTAATTGGGCAACACTAGAGACTCCTTCTCATGCAGGAGACTTGATGTAGCTGAACTTCCCTGAGATGCACCTTGTTTTTGTGGATGCATCTGCAGCTACATATTTAACCCATTTTACTTCTTTCTGAGCTTCATAGAGAGCATTTTCAGTAGCCCTTCACTTCACTAGCAAAAGTGACGAATTTCTCAATATCTCCTATCTATAGTAACTTGTTCTCATGTTGGATGAATAGAACTTTATCTGTTTATACAAATAAGGACCACAGTTGTTTACTTATTGTATAACATTTCCCAATATATATAGATAATAGTCATTCAACTGGAGGCAAAAAATGAATTTATATCAATGTCACCCAACTAGACAAGATGCTGAAATATAAAACTTTGCCTTTGGAACAGATAAAAGGGAATAACAGGAAAACAACTCAAAGCAATATTAAGAGAAGTTGATTCTATGAATAAAAAAAGATCATGCCCTTTCCTCCTGTTTATCTCCTTACTACTGATTGGTAGAATACATAAGGAACATACTCGGCAAACATTACGGTGAATTATGAAACACTAATGATCTCTCTATCCTCTACTGTAAAATCTTTTTCCCTGCTATTCTCTTCTGTATTTCATGTTTAATATTCTATAGGTTGTTAGTTTCTATGTGCAAATTATTGTATTGTACAGTACTAAGGTTTCTGTTTGTGTTGGTATCATATAAATGCACTAACCTTAAATGCTTCCAAAATACTTTCTATTAAATATTTTATCGTATACTCACTTAAAATAGCTCACTTAATTCTTATACTTACAATGAATAAACGTTATTTTATAGACTTTTGTATAATTTTATTTCATGGAGTTACATTTAAACAACTGTGCATAGTAAATAAACACTCATAAAGTAGAATATATCTTGCTACTTTCTCATTTTCAAGTGAAGAAACGAGTTCAGAAAACCTGTTTGCCAAAAATGTTGATATAATGCATACTTACATTCAGACTCAGACCATATGGCATGAGTCTCCATTTTAAACATTAATCACATTTTAATATTTTTTTTTTAGACAAGGTATCACTACATAGTCCAGGCTGGGCTCCAACTCACTATGTAGCCCAGGCTTGCCACAATTTCACAGAGATCTTCCTGGCTCAGTCTTTCAAGTGCCAGAATTACAGACATGTACCAACCTGTGGCTCTTGTGTTGCAGTCTTTAAAACAGCCTTCATCTCATTTTGTTTGAAGAAATAACGAAGGAAAGAAGTAGAAAATGGGGTAGGTAGCATGTTACATATAAATCACAAAGAGTATTGTGAAGGAAACAGTTTATTCTGAGAACTAAGCTCCCTGACCCGCAGCTGATATGGGCTTGCAAGCAAGCTGTCCTGCATAGCCACAGGAAGGGCAGGGCCATATGAGAACATCAGCGCGCTCTGCAGGCAAAGGCCGAGCTTTCTCCTGCAGGAGCAGGCAAGATGCTGAACAGTGCTGTCCTCCGTGTTAAGGTGAGTAAGAGGTTTAACGTGATAGTCTCCTCGGGGGTGAAAATTGTTGGGGAAGCCTTAAGGGATCCATATGAGATTCTGTTAACAAATCAGAAGTAAGGAAAAGCAGCACCATTTTACACTTTGCTCAAGGAAGACGGCCAAAAAAGAAAATCCATTCTTACAGGACTTTTTCAATAAAAATGAATCTATAATAAAGTTGATTTAATATTTCTATTAGTATTCCTTATATTTTCTTAATTCAACACCTCTGGTTTTACAGCATTCTAAAGATGATACAGGAGGTCACTGAGACAGAACCTGGGAGAGGCGTGCGTGGCCAGGTTCCCACTCTTGTCTTCAAATTCCTACTGTTAGGACTTTTTTGACCAAGGATGAATCCCTTAAAAAGTGTAGATATTTTTATCCATTATTCCAGACATTCTATCTTTATCATTTTAAACATTCAGTAGATTGTTTAGCAAGTCATGTATACCCTCTTAATATAAGCAAAACCTTTATTTGTCTATAGATAATATTGTGTTAAATATCAACTTTATTCTACTTCTGTATATCTATTGTCAATGGTAAAATTCAACACAGACCCAAAAGATAATGGAATAAAACAAGGCAATGAGGACATGATTTCTGACAAATCCATTACTAAGTTCATGGGGCACAGGCTGAACTCCTTCCTCAATCGACTGGCAAAGCACACGCATGCGGAAAGCGCAGATACACAGGCAAAGCAGAGGTAATAAAGAGGAGAAATACGCTCATCTACAGTATTACGGAAAGTCTCAACATTAAGCCATGAATTTTGACCCTTTATTTAAAGAAGGGGAAAGAAAGAGCATCAGTCCCATTTGGTCTTCTCAATTCGCCCCTTTCCTTTCCCTCATTACTTCAATGTTGCATATTTATCATATATTAATATATCCCCAAGTAGCAAATGAAATCTTTTTCTGGTGTTCCTATTTTATGTAAATGACATAAAACAAAAATTGGTTTTATGATCTTCATGATATTTTTAGATTTATTTTTGTTGGATGATTGCTATAATTCATTAATTTAAAATGACTTCATTTTATCCATGAGTGTAGCACTTTTATATTTCTAAACACACCATAAATATTAAAATTGTTCCTATAATTTATTCTTAAAAGAAATTCTTCTATTAGTACTTTGTAAATTTTATTAGTCAGTCTTGCATTTTTTGGAATACATTAAACTTGACCAAAATGTCTTTTCTGATTGAGTTAGCTCATATGTTATTGAGGACTTCTTTATCTGTATTCATAAGTAATATTTTACCTTTTTTATTTTGCCATTAAAGTTATGTTGTTCTTAAAAAATGTTGTTAAAAATAATTCTTAAATTTCTTAATAATTCTTAAAATTCTTATTATTTCTTAAAATTGTTACTAATTAGTCTTAAAATTAAGTTGTTCTGAAAAAAATTTCTTTAGGGTTCATTCCTCAGAGGACTGTGTATAAGATTGCTGTTATTTTCCTCTTCAATATTAACAGCTGCAATGCTAAATCTACATATGATATTATCTTTGTCACAATATTTAATTACAGATTAAAATATTTAAAGTTCTCCTTATGTCTGCTTAGGTCTTATATTTCTTACAAACTTAGGTATTTTATTTAAATTTTCCAAGCTATGGAGCGAGATACTACAAATTCTAAGACAAAACAACTTCCAACCCAGACTGATGTACCCTGCAAAATTATCCCTCAAATTCAATGGAGAAATAAAATATTTCCACGACAAAGAACAACTGAAGAACTTCATGAGTGCCAAACCAGCATTGGAAAAAGCACTAAAAGATATTCTAGACAGAGAAAAAAGAGACCACAAT
>PVLD010007637.1:0-89845 GCA_004027595.1 Dinomys branickii | reverse complement strand
GTGCACCCATGTTTATAGCAGCACAATTTGTAATAGCTAAAATGTGGAAGCAACCCAAGTGCCCATCCACAGAAGACTGGATTAAAAAATTGTGGCATTTTTATATAATGGAATATTATTCAGCTATAAAGAAAGACAGTTTTGGGGACTTTGTAGGCATGTGGTCAAAACTGGAGTCCATACTCATAAGTGAAATAAACCAGCGATACATGTGCAGGCAATGTATTGTATCACTGGTGTAAGAACCCGAGCGTGGGAATATAAACTAAGAGACATGAAGGAAATCTGCTCTAAAACAAAGAACAGATGGGATGAGGGAAAGGAGAAAAGAAAGAGACAAAAATGTATGTATGTATATATGAATATACATATATGCAGGAGGGCTAACATGGTTCTACTATTGTATTATATCACTTAATGCTAAGGAATAATAGATGACGGGTTATTTGCAATACATTTTAAATCTAAACTATCATAGTTTCTCTGAAAAATCCCAGTGATCTTTTTTTATTTTAAAGGTGAAAGATTTATACTATCTGAATAGAAACTAGAATATGTCTTTTTTTATCGTAAAGATAAAATAATGAAAACATCTTAACAAACAGACAAATTTAGAAAATAACACAAAAACAGTACAAGCAATACAGAATTTCTTGTTGTAATGGTTTTAGGAGACTAAATCATAAATATATATAATCAATTTGCTGCCAAATATTTTATAAATGATTAAAACAGCACTATGGAAAATTTAAAGAACATAATGCCTTCAGATGTAGACATTCACTTATAATTTCCTTCAGTACAATGATTTGCATTTATACAAATATAATGAGATATTTTCATATGTTTTTAAAGTTATCTAGAGATTAAATGAAAGATTTCATGTGTTAAAATTATTATCATACATTGACTTAAAGTTCATTAATTTGAATACTTGAGTTTATATTTGCCTATAACAATTCAATGCATTTGCTAAACTAAAAGATTCAAACAATGAAACACCATTCTGTTTAAAAGTGAACTTTAAACCTCCGAATGAAGTTACATTAACAGGGCTGGGGATATAGCTCAGTGGAACAAGCGCTTGCCTAGCAAGCGCAGGGTCCTGAGCTTGATCCCCAGTACCGCAAAAAAAAAAAAAAAAAAAAAAAGTTACATTAACAGTGAACATTTTAGCATGAATATTATGTGGTTTTTTTCATACTTTAACCGTTATTTACAGCTATCTTCTTTGGGTGAAATGACATAAATTCAAAAAAGCAATTGACTTCCTATATCAAATGACAAGATTTCTGGACTGGAAACAGAGGAGTGCCACAGAGTTGTACAGGGAAGTCACAACGCGTGCTCTTTTACCAACATTCGTTATCAAACTGTTAATTGGAAGTGTCTTTTCCTTAAAATGCATTTGCATGTAGCCCTCTTATACTAACTTCAAATTTGAGAAAGACCTGAGTATTGTTATGTATGGTAATAAATAAACCTCAAATATTCTACTGAACTGCTCTGTAGAGAAAAGTCACACACTTCAGATTGGATAGGTCTTGATGCCTAGGGAAAGAAGAACAAGAAAGCAACGCATGTAAGTGCGGCCTCACACAGTAATGACAGATTAACCTGTGGAAATCAATGATAAAAATTTCTGAGAGCAACACCTTTCAGAAATATGATTAAAAGGCGATGATTAACCTAAGTAGTAGTTGTTCATGTTCCTATCGAGTTCAATGTAAATGAATCAAACATAAAATGTAGAATTACAGGTAGATAACTTGTTTTGACTTTTCATGACAAATAAAAATGGATCAATGGAAATAATCAATGAATGAAAATCAGAATCATGGATATGGTAGCAAATTTCTAAACTGCTTCCTTTATTGATTTAATGTGTTGTCTGCTCAGGGACAGACACAGTGTTAGTCACATAAAGCCTGATTAGGATGGACAGCTTCCCTAGTCTCACACAGGTTACACGGAGATATCCATAGCTTATGAACACAGAGCCTCAAGATTATGTTGTGTATTGTTTCACATCTATAATGAAAATAATTTTTCATATCACCCCAATCAAAAGTACTTTAAAATTATCATTATAAATTTACTTTGAATACTAGAAAAGCTGCTTAAATATGTAATTATGCTTCAATATACATATAAAATCTGTATGGATATAAATATGTGGACATATATATTCATATATGTATATTGATACAGAAAATACCTCTCCTTTTTAAAATAAAAATTACTGATTTTTAATTTTAATGAAATATTCCACTTTAAACCAATCCTCTTAAAAGAACATACCCATATTCTGATTACCTTCCTTTGTTAGTTTCATTTCACAGGTAAAGAGTTAACAGTGAGAGGAAAAATATTACAGCTGAAAAGGGAAAATGTTAAGTAGAAGAAGACATATTATGGAGTTGGCCAGAATGTAACCAAATAATGTTCCTAGGTCACTTATGGGAAATCTCCAGCCAAACCATATGCAACCCTGGCATCTCCAAGGTTTGCTTCATGGCAGGAGTGTCCTTCTTGAATGTGGTCACTATCTCCTGGGGATGTGAATTTCTGTCTCTCTGTTCTTCATCTGATGAATCCTGGCTTAGGGAAGGCAGACCTCTTCAGATCTTCCAACAAGTGGGAATACACATAGTCACACAGTGATTTTGTCATGGGCATCAGGCATAGGCTTTCCTCCAACTGTAGAATATGGTGACATTGGTTGTTGGGACTTTATATGGTTAGAAATCAGACCCTGGCAGGAAACAGAGCAAGCTGCCTCTAAAAGCAAGAGTTGAGGGATGTGTAGACGTCTAGATGAAATAGAAAGTGCTATACTTTTATAAAGAAAAAAATTCTTTTTTTTAAACCCTCTACATGGAAAAAGACTTTCAAAGTAAAAATTAGACTCATGTACAAATCATATAAATATATTTGCTTCAAAACTCTTTATTAAGTTTACAAAAAATGAAAGCATATATAAACTATAAATAAAATATGAAAAGGAACTTTGAAAATATTTAAGGTCACAGCTCATAATAATTTACTTTTTACTCTATGCCAGAAAGGGATCTTATTCATAAAAAGGTTTGTAGATTCCCTTATCTTATGAAGTGAGCTATACTGTATATTTTAGGTGTACCACAATGTTTTAAGAGAACTGTATTGGCAAAAGTAATATCAGCTTTTACTAATTTGGAGCCATTTTAAATTTGAAAGAAGCATTGATAGACTCAAATACCTACAGTCAAGAGAAAATTTTAAAAGGTCTACTCGTGAAAGTATTGGTTATCTCTTTCAAGAATAAAAGATCTCATGCCACGAATATAGCTCAATGGCGTAAGTGCCTATCTGGCAAGCACAAGGTTCTGAGTTAGATTCCTGGTGTCCCCCTCAAAAAAGAATAAAATGCCTCAAAAGACAGAATATGTAATTAGTAATAAAGAAAACAATTTGAAAAACCACTCATAGTGTTCCTCAATCAAATAACTGGCTATTTAAGACTTCACAATGACTGTGAGATTCAGAGAAAAGAAGAAGAATCAAATTCCACTTCTCAGTAGGAAGTGAACCAAAATTTGGGGTTGCCATTACTAGATCTCTGAACACAAAGTACTTATTTTTCTCCATCATGTAAACCTCACCTGCCGTAAGACCCCAGAATATTTCATCCTATGACAGACTTGTTGAAAATCCAGTATCTTAGCATATAAATTAGTTATAAGAACGGACCTCAGAGTACAGTTCTCAAGTCTAATTCCTCTCAATTTTCAAAAGGGTAAGGTGCAGAGGCAAATTATTCTCCCTTCTCCTGGGTACAGTCCTGACTTTAGTGTACAATCATGACCTAAGGGGATATTTGATTTCAAACTGAGAAAACAGTCAAAAGTCATTGATGCACAAGAATTCTGAAATCTAAATAGTCTGAAATCCACAAAAATATTAGCGCAATCCTACTGAGAAGGGGAGTCTAATTCTTTTTCTCCTCTCTATGAATCTCATTTGGCCGAAGTAATGTTGTGGATGAATAAGATGGTATGATTTTGATGTTTTGGGACTTTAAAAGCCAGGTCTTCAGAAATGTTACGAGTTCTATGTGGATTTCTCGGCCCTCTTAGTCAGTGGTGGCTGCTTTACAGTATAACACATGCAACCATCCTGGGCAGGGGAAAGAATGTGTCCAAGCACATCAGGCAACAGTTCTGGCTGAGCCGAACTCATAGTGATCCCCAGCAAGGTGCTACCCGGATGAGGAAAATGTTCGAAATTCAGCAAAAGGCAGTGGAGTCCACTATCACATTTGCGAAGCAGGTGATAACACAGTGCTCTGGGGAATATGCAATACTTAACTTATCTTTTTCTCTTAAATATAAGAAATCATTTTTATACATTTCCCACATGTTATCAATACTTAATGGTAACATGAAATACAAATTTAAATGACTTGACTCTAGTAACAGATTTAAAAAGTATTAAATATCTTTCATAATGACAGTTTCTTGGTTCTACTTTCAGGTTTAAAATTCTTACTTTTGTGTGTGTGTGTGTGTGTTTGTGTGCGTGCATGCATGTGTGTGTGTGTGTGTATGTGTGAGAAATTCAACTCAGGACCTCACAGTTGCCAGGCAGTCACTGTGCCACTGAGCTACATTCCTGGCCCTACAATTATTTTAAATAGCTGCAATTTTGATAAATGTGTATATCTCTTTTTTTAAATTTTTCTTAGAGTTATAGCATGCAGATTAGTTGCTGACCAAGGAAAAAGCATGAAGATCTATTTATTAAATGATGTAGGGAAGATGCAGCATCACTATTGCTAAGGAGATACTTAGTAAAAATAAAAAAAAACACACTGAAAAATCATGTATCTTCTTTCATTCCTTTATATTTATATCTTGTCCTATTAATTCAAAGCTCACAATATTTACTGCACATCTGTTTTACATGTATAAATGCACAGAATACCGCTTTCTTCAATGTTCTTTTCCTTACAATCCTTTATGCCTGGGGCAATTACTGCACTTAGGAAGAGGCTAGGAATCTAGTTAAATGTGTGAGAAGAAAAGAAGCCTATCTGCAGCTGTAGAATACTTCAACTTTATCATACATACAAATGGAGTCCTCAAGCTCCTTCAGGATGCCTGAACACCTGGTAGATGAGATGGAAATGCAAAGTAGTTTAAATATTTTAATTCACTTTGCTCAGAGACTCAGAATATGCAACTATGTAGTCATAAACTGAATAGATAGGCTGCCTAAGATATTTTCCCCTAACACAGTCTTCAGTAAATGGTCCCAAAGCAGTTTTAAATACCTGTCAACCTAAATTTGGAGATGCTTATCAAGATACATTGAGTCATTGCAGTTAATGCTTGTAGTGGACGGCGTAAAACTTCTTTTTTTTCTTCTGTTAGATTCAAATCAACGTTTCAGGGACTGTTTTTTCAAAAGAAATTCTGGGGACCACTAAATTCTCATTTGCTTTTCAGGAAGAAGATAGTAGAAAATATATCACTAACACTTTCTCTTTCCTTTTTCTGCATCAAATATTTAAAAAGCACAGCTAATGTGTCCGATGCACTCTGTAAAGTCCAAGTTGCTGTTTGCTACATTCATGGAGTTAACCCATCTTTAACATGTTTAATTTGTCTACTAGATATTGCAGCAAAATTCTTTGTTCCATAAAAACCAAGCCAGGCAACAAGAAAATACCGCTAAAAGGCCACAAACAACTGTATCTCATATAAGAAGATAAAGGTTAATTATGTTGGATTTTGGGCTCCATCCAATGCCAATGATTAGCCTTTATGTTCCAGCTTCTGGTTGTATGACTGTCCTCTGATTCCTTATCCAGGAATGTGTGTATTCTTTCCTTCATTCTTTTTTCTTTTTGTATTCAGCAATGGTTTTAGCAATCCAATAAACAGATAGGGTCACACCACTAGTGAATACGATTATTTCGTAATTACTTTTGAATCCCCTCCTTTCTCTGATTCCCTCCCTTTCTGTGTGCCAGGAATTAAAAATATGTCCAGGGCCCAAGGCCTTATACATCCTAGGCAAAGGCTTTTCCACATTCCCAGCCCATAACTGAATCTCCTGATCTAGGTTAAGAGAGTAGCTTAGGAGTTATAAACAAACAAGAAGGTCTGAAACATACTGTATTATGTACTGCTTCATTTTCGGAAGATAATCACAATCGCAGGAAGCAAAGAAAATTAGAAAGAAGAAGGAAAATGTGAGGGAAGTGAGAGGAGGGACTCCAGTGCAAGACGGCAGCCGCGGGCCTCAGCCTCAGGGACAGGAGAGCAGGCTGTCTCAACGGCACGGACTATCGCCAGCAAGAACATGTGAAAGCACGGTGTTTTAGAAAAATGGGTGAAAAGGACAGAGAGAAAATTTTTTCTCCAAGCTCTCTCCTATTTTCTGTCTCCTACCCTTGACCCAGGAGGAAATAATGTCTACACTCAAATCATATTCACAGGCAGCTGTGGAGAGGGTGTGGGGAGAGAATTCCTGCTTATCTGAGTGGATGAGATACAGGCAGCAGCTACCATCCTCCCCTGACAAACTCTGCCCTTGGCACTGCCAGCATTTGGCCCAGAGATAACATATGTGACAGCAGGATCTTACAACCACAGGGCACAGGAAGTCCTGCAGGCAGCACCACCATCCCCAAAGCTGTGCAGATGCCTGAGGCCTGGCTGCATGATTGGAACTCAAGAGACACGACACAAATGCATTGCTTCTGTAATGCTGTGCCTTCTTAGGTCGTACCAGCTAGTCTTAGTATTTCTGATTCATTTATATTCCTCACATCCTTGGTGTTCTAAGTTTTGCTCTTGAACTTCCTATGAAATTAAATGTTATAATTAATTTTGTACATTAAGTAAATAATATATGATCAGTACAGTTGTGGAACTCCTAAAATGTTATCAAATCCCTTTTAACATCTCCTATTAAGTAGATATATTTTAGTCAGTATTAAAGACAATATGACTGAGACAAAATTTTAATGCATTTGCTCAAAGCTTATAATTTTTAAAAATTGTGACTGGTAAATTTATACTCAGAACCACTGAATCAAATGCCAAGTAATATTCTAAAGTTTTTAATCAAAATATCAGCAATCGTATCTAATGTAAAGCTTGAATCACTTTCAAAAGGGAATTGCTTAGTTTTGACAATTTTAAGCTGTAAACATAATTGACTTTAGTAATAAAATAGGCTGATTAACAATGATATGATGGAAATAAGGATTTTCTTACAAATAAAAGAAGAGGGTGGGCACTGCCAATTATCATGATTTCCCATGTTCTGATCAGTAAAAGAATAAAACTATAGTTAAGAATTAAAATTACTCGACCAGTGTTGGGTACTTGGTATATGTATCTCACACTCACACTTTTGGACCATATTTGTTTTGAGAGAGAATGATAGGTTTTTAGTTTGCTCTTCCAAATGAAAGTATATCTGAAAATTTGAAAATCATGCTACATTGTTTTTATAAAATAGATTCAAAATCTTTTACCCTCCAGTGGTTCCATTATTTGGCTGCATGTCTAATGGCCCATTAAAATGATGAAAACATTACAGCAGGATTTGTACAGCAGGTTACATTTACTTATGAATTGTGTGTGTGTATCTGCATCTCAACCTGGGAGGAATCAAAGAATAAATTCATTTACAAACTGGTCATTGGCGTGGGGACGCAGAACTACACTGTGCCAACCTTCAGAAAATGTTTGGAACCAACAGTCGCAGCCTTCCATAGTGGGGAGTTGCTAGGATGTTCAGGGAGCGGTATTCAGGGAACCAAATGAAGCCCCGTAAAACCACGCCTTCATTGACCAGCTACATCCAGTTTAGCTGCTTAAAATAGTAGGAAGTAGCCACTTATGTGAACTTTATTCTAGCGACTGTTTAAATCATACACATTTGTTTTGTTAACTGGTACAACGATTTTCTCATGTGCCTTGAAGAACAACTAAAAACAATGTATATTCCTGAAAAAATAATTATTGGTATCATTTAATATGATAAAAGTAAAAATGCACACAATAAAGATTGTGGCAGTAAAATATTAACTAGTTAATTTACAGGGTTTTTAAAAAGGGAAGTGTAAATATTTTAAAGAATAACAAAAGGAATTAGACCCATTAAAATCAGTTATTTAACAGGTTATCTCTGCATTATTATGGGTCTACTTCATAAATAAATAGAAAAAACTGCTTTTCTTTGCTACTTCGGTCATGTACAGGACTGAGGTTCCTTCTTACTTAAAAAATTTATATATTGCTTTATTTTATTTTTAATTAAAAATGAATCCACTGCATAGAACATTTTTTTTTATTTTAAAGACAAAAGAATGGAAACATATCAACTACCAAACAGACATAAACTAGAATAACTCAAAAGCAATAAAGGAAATACATAATTACAGAGAAGATAGTAGGGAATTAATAATGGCGGCTATATTACATGTTATCTTGAAGTTGGTTACTCATTATACAAATAAAGGCATGTACAGTGGAACAGGCAGTTTTCTCTGCCCTCATCTCCATTGTAGAACATTACTATTGTAAGCATATTTTTAGATACATTTTTAAAACCTTTTCATTCTGTTCAAATAAATTATTGATTATCTAGTTTAGTTGAAATAACATAACCTTCCTCAAATCAACCCTAGGGAATCTAGGGTGAATATAATCCTCAAAGAAAACAGTGCACATTTGGTGATTTGATGCGATGGCTTCAGTCTCTCACAGATGCTTCTCAGGTACCAGCAGGATGAGAACTGCAAACACCCAAGATGACTCCGAGTCCCTTCCCTGGGTGCAGGCACACCCTGAGGCCCAGGCAGGGCCACACACCAAGCACGACTGGATCAGAAAGAGTGTGTGACTTGGTCGGATTACTTCTTAATGTATTTAGCACTAATTTAAAATGGACAATTTTATGTATTATATATAAGGAAAATCTATAATTTAAAGATTATAGCAAAGAGAAAAAAAGAGCTTCATAAGATACTGACTACTAAATTAGAATTACTAATTATCCTATGATTAAACTGAGATTGTGAAACACCTATTTGAATAGACACCATACAAAATTAGAAAATCTTTAAATGGAACTTTAAGTTGAAAATATAATAAATGAGAAAAATTCTAGATTGCCTCGTGATGTTTAATAAAGTTTTCATCTGCTGTAGGATAGTTGATAGAAACATAAATTGGAAAAAACATTATTCCTTATACAATGTCCATAAAGTAAGGTTAAAAGATTGCCAGAGTGCTTTTTAAATTCTGTTTCTCTAAAATGATTATTCAAAAATTTGAAAAGTCATAATCTATATTTCAATTTACTACATTTTACAAATATGGGCAGTGTTTGTCATTTTTCACTAAAAGCACAGCAATAAAATGGGAAAGAATGAGATTTTGATATTTAAATTCTACAAAAGTTAAGAGTGAGTTTACTATGGTTTTATTTTTTTATTCCTGTTTTGTGAAATTAAAACATACTTTACATTCCTGATGTGTATTTGTGCCTTATCCATTAAAAATAGACTATCAAGTTTAACAAGTGTTTAGGTTATTTTATCTTTCACTGATGAAATTGTTTAAATAGCTATTAAATTAACTTTAAACTCCAGCAAGATATTTTGTACCCAGTAATCTCAGGTAACATTTAGAAAGCTGTGCTCATTGATTACATGTTTTATTTATAAAATCTTGGAAATTATTAACGTAATGAGAATATTTTTATAAAACATCACATTTTAAAGTAGGGCTTCAGAGAAGCCATTAGTTTACTTTCTGATGAAGAAAAGATAGAATAAAATATATCAGTAATTTTCTATGTTCAAAGATACCTAAGAATTTCTGATCACCCAGAAACATAGAACTGAAGCAGAATCTGCTCACAAGCTCTCACTGCACAATTTGAACATTAGGGAAAACAAACTAAAGGAAAAATTCTAAGATGTCATTTCTACTTTTTATCTAACACGGTCTTAAAAATAAAAGATTATTTTGCAGATAAAATTTCCAATATTTGAAAATTTGCACATTAGAAAATTTTATTAGTTCCCTCAGGTATTTTGCCCATTAATTCCTGCTGCACACAGTTACTGGTTATAAACAAATAGGAAGAGGCACCACCTGTGTCGCTAAAAGGTGAAAGTGAAAGTTAGCATAAAAATGCTGCTCTATCTTTCCATGCCCATCCTAACTGTATTTTACATCTGGGCTTAGGAAAAGGGCTATGTATTTTGTTGAACTATAAAATAGTTGTGAGAGATTTTTAGACAACTAGAATGAATTAATCCATAAAAGATGTTTATATTATACTTTTCAATTGAGAGCCAAATAATTGTAATATAATGTAACTTATGCAGTCAAAACAATAATTTATCATAATAATTTGATCTGTTCTTATAAATGATATTACTTTTCACATTTTATTAATCATAAGATTATTGAATATATAAAAACAAATATCTAAAAAATATAAACAAGATAAGGGGCCTCATTAACTTTTCAGAAGAACATCATATAAAAACTGTAAAATAGTACCTGTTGATGCCTTAGAATCTTTAATGTATAATTAATAGTGTTTACATTGTTTGATCTCTCTTACATGCTTATGTCTGGTAATCTGAGCAACTACTTTGAAAATAACAATATGCAATGTAATAACTTTTGTTAATCTCCTGTCATCTTGTTTTGAAATTCTGTATCATTTTTATTTTTTATTATTTTTAAAATGAACAATGTTGCTTAATAGGAAGCATTATTATCATTACGCACGTTACCCAAGGTAATTACCCTCATGTAAACACCTTCAGTGTCAAACAAGAAAAAATAGTGCACTGTACAAATACAAAACAAAAACCAAACGTGGTAGATAAGCAGGAGACAGAAGTAGAATTTAGGGTACATTTGAACATACAGAATTGTCAAAATCTAAGTTACCTCTTCTTTTCATCAAAATGTAAGGGAAACTTTGGGAAACTATATAAATGCTCGTGTAAAAGGAGAATAGTACTTTCATTTACTTGATTTTTTATAGTAAATCTCTGTGGCTCCTCAAAAATCATGTGCTGAAGCCCAAATCCCACTTGCTAAGCTTGAAATGATATGTAGCTTATCTGATTTGATTTTATTTTAGAAAGAAAAAGATAAACATAACAATGAAATTGAGCTTCAAAATAGGTTAGTAGGATAGTCACAATAGTTGGTAAATTGTGTAATGTTGTCTTCCTCGTAGTTATTCAGAGTAAAAGATATAGGCATGATATCTTGTCCATACAATATTAGTACAAACCTTTCATGTTAATGAACTAAGCCCAGATTGCAGGAGAAATAGTACAAAGAATCAACAAATGGGACCTCATCTTACTAAAAAGCTTTTGCACAACAAAAAACACAAAGTTAAAAGACAACCCACAGAGTGGGAAAAATTTATAGCCAGATGTCTCACAAAGGACTCATATCTCATTTGAAAAACACAGATTAAATGATGCCTAAGGGGGAACAGTATATTTTCCTCACTAATATTTTATTTCAAAATGTTCATTATTATCAAACTATTGGTTCAATAAGGAAAAAGAGTTATTACACATATATATTGCTGTATCTTGTCTGGTAGGGTGCTATTACTATCAGGCAGAGATTATTTAGAAGTGAACAGTGCTGGGGATATAGCTGAGTGGAATATGAGCTTGCCTGGCAAGCACAAGATCCTGAGTTCAATCCCTGGTACTGCCAAAAAAAAAAAGAGATGTGTATGTAAGTACATCTTGGACTGATTATAAACATAAAAAGATATTACTTAGCGTTTTTAATGAAGATAGTATTTGAAGAAAAGTAAGTGATTTTATGCTAATTACCAAGAACTTCAGTTTTAAAAGCCATGAGTTAAATTTAAACTTTTAAATCTTCATTTCCAATAAAGAAGGAAATATCTGTATTTTACTGTAGTCCGGCATTTAGGTTATTAACTATTTTTTCGATATACTTACAAAATATACAGGAAAAAGTCAGTCACCCATGCCAGGGCATAGTGTAGTCATTTTGGGGGGTCAACAAAGTATGATTTTTCTTACAGAATGAGGCACCATTATCCAGTAGGACATTACACCTGAATCTTGGACACAGAGCCTGAAAAAGAAAAAGTGTCTGGGAAGGATATCTTATAAATTACACATATTTTTAGTGATAGTGTAAGGTAAGTAATACAAATATTTAAAAATAGTATTTCCCATTTATCAAATTTAAAAAAATCTTTCATTTCCCCAAAGGAGGCAAAATCACTGGAATGAAGAATCATACCACAAAAATTTTAAATGTTTTCAGTAGGGGCTCATAAGTCCCATGGAGATGTATTAAGTTAGGAATAGAAATAAACGGCAGTATTGTGGGGTATCAGTTTAATTGTTATTAGGAGCATTAAAGTGAGCACAAAATGGACACAAGCTTTGATGTTATCACATGGATACAGCAGGCAGGAGGTGATAACATCTTACATTAAACTAATAGAAAAAGAGATAAGAAAACATATACAAAAGTAGTTTAAGGAGAAAATTTACAGAATGTGCTCTTCCCCTGGCTTTCAGGGTAAATACTGATGGAAAGGCAATCCAATTCTTTTGAATGTATTATTTAAATGTTTTGATATGTGTATCATACACGTGGAAGGAGAGGCATTAGAAATGAACGCATTTTCAAAGCACTTCACTGCTGTGAGGCAGCATAAAATTGAAACAATAGCTATAATTGATTTATCCTAAAAATAGCATGTAATTAACATCAAACCAGTATAAAGATACTCACAGTGAATGTGTAGTATGCAATAGTGAAACAGTTACATTCCAATGGGTTTTTAAATTTTTTTTTACTTGTTACTGCCTTTGATTGTTTGACCACTCTTACATTCTTATGTCTAGTGGACTGAGCAACTTCTCTGAAGATAACAGTATGTAGTATAGCAACCATTGTAAATTTCTATCTTTTTTTCATGAGGTCATGTATCATTTTTGTGTTGCTTTGATTTTGTCTTCATTGTTTTGTCAGTTTTTTAATTTTTAAAATAACAAAAATAGTTACACTCTTTTCTGCTGAATGACAGAATGTTAAATAATAGTACCGGTGTAGGTTAATGAATAAATTCACTTAACTAATTCATGAAAAAATATATTAAGTATAGTGAATTTTATGGTTCATTTTGAGATATAATTTCAAGGAGGTACATGTTTTTCATTCTTATAGCCTTCTGTTCAAGTACAATAATTACATCCCCAATCATATAAAGCATACCTGACCAGGTCAAAACACAGGAAAAATATGCCAGTAATAAATAATAACAACAACCAAAAATTGTAAAGTTTATTGTAAAGGTTTCATCTTCCTCAGTGAATTATCTTTTTCAGGGAAAAATACCTTTCCCTTAAGCATTCCATCACATTTTCCCTTAAGTTGTATCGGTGAGAAGAGAGTCACCTGCTCAACTCAAAGTAGCCATCAGCCAAGGGTATCAGGACTTAACCATGACAATTTATGATTCTTGTTCTATGGTTCTGCACACTTTCATCTGAACCCTCAAATAATACTGTGAGTGGAAGAAAACAGTAAAGAGCCAGTGAACGACAACTTATGTTTTCTGCTGCAAATATTGTATATGAAAGCAGATCTTTGGCAGGTACTTACATTTAGTCTACGTTTTGGCAGATAAGTTGCTTTAGTCTTTCAAGCCTGGAACTTAGGATCATTTATACATGTCCTAAAATTTCTAACAATTTAGTTCTCAGGAACTTACATTCATGGTTGTGCAAATAAAAGTAAATGTGATAAATTTTACTAAACAATCCTGCATTCGTGGCTAAGTGGAAGTAAATTAATCAAAAATAGATGACTAATTAAATAAATACATTTCTATATATTTAAAAGGTTTTAAAAGCTCTTTTTTGTATCAGTACATATTACAAATTTCCTCTACAAATGTTCAAATGAGGTTTGGAAAGAAAACACTGGGTTAAATTTTAGACAATGAGTATGATCACAACAAATAAAAAGATGTAGTTTTATATTTCAAATAATAAATTAAATGTGCATGACTGTACATGAAATAAGTAAAATATGGAATAAATACAATAAATATGAACAATAGAAGCATTTCTCTGACAATAAATCCCAAATAATATACAGACATATTCTTCTTTTAAAGAAGTGGAGCATAAATCCTTATTCTTAAATTTAAACCACATATAAAAGTTCCTTTCAGATAGAAAAACATAGGAAGATGGAAGGAAGTACTTTTCCTTTACAGAATCCTGAGAAATACTCCCTGAGCCAAAGGCTCAAGGTTATCATTAACAGTGATAAATCATGTGGCGAATAGACATCTCTGAGGTGGCCTGATAAAAATGATAGCTTGGCCAAGAGCGGTGGCACAACCCGTGATCCCTGCGCTCTGGGATGCTCAGGAAGAACGCGTTCAAATGCAACCCCAGGCAATTTAGTGATATACCAAGACACTGTCTCAAAAAGAAAAAAAAAAAAAAAAAAAAAAGCTGGTCTGCAGCTCAGTGCAAAGGCCTGAGGCCAGTACCCATACTAAAAGAAGGACCGGTCGTAGCGAAGCTGGGTTATCAAATTGAAGTCTGATTGACTTGTGAACTGAAATTCTGTCTTTGGAGTCAGCTGACCGTGGATCCAAAACTTTGAAACCATGAACCAAATTAGACTTCCCCTTTAAATTGCAGATAGCTGATATTTTGACCCAGCGATGGGAAATGTGTCCAGTATAGTGCCTTAAGTCTAAGATCTTCCTCCCTCAAACGCAAAGTCTAGGGTATTATGACTTGGCAGGAAGCATCATCAAGTTGAAGCGTTTATAAACCATAGACCTCGCCCTGTGAGGCTCGCCCTCAGTAATAAGGTGAGCACCTGACAGTAAAACAAGTAATGATTTTACATTGCATTGACAGTACGCCATATTAAAGGCCCTGAATGAAGAGGAACTCTTACAAGACAGAGTAAGATACACACTTCCCACTCCCTAAGCAGACACTATCTTGAAAACAAAAAGATGTTATGCTGGAGAAAAAATACCTGACAAGGCTAAAAGTTTTGATAGGAATGGAATGTGAATCTTTACCCAGAAAGCACAGCGGTTTAAGGTTCTCAGCTTCATTCAGCACTGAATTTTCTACCTAGAATATGCTAATTTTTAAAAGGGCTAAGGTAATTTAGACGAAAATAGGTAACATTTCCTCTCCACCTGTGAGTTTCAGTGAAAATGTCTATACCTTTTCACACTTGACTGTACAGAGCTATTCCAACAAAAGTAATGCCATAATTGTTATAGATACACTTCAATGTATATTTCAATTTCATTAAATGATAGGCATAAAATACTAGTTTTCCACTCAAAATTTCCAGTTTTTGTGTGTGTACATGTTCCCAAATTTAAACTGTTACAAATACTGGGATTATGTCAAAGCAATCTTTTTTTATTGTGTATGCATTTGTCATCTGGCTAGGTTACAGTCACCTGTGTAGCAGTGTTTATACGAACTGCATCCAGCTACAACCCTCTCTCTCTGCTTATCTTTGCATAAAACACCTGGAAAGAACTATGGATACTTGTTATCTGGCTTCTTGTCTCCTGATATTTTGTTGAACTCATTTAAATTTTCATTTGATTTGCATCTCTTCACAGAGAAGAGATGATCAAATCTGATTTTTAGCTCCTGAAATGCCAAACACAACGGTCATTCAGAGTTTTCAATAAATCACAGGTCCCTTTTCTTCCTGCGGTTCTTCTTTCTTCCACTGCATCATCCATATAGTTGACCTTCAAATTTTACTTATTTATTTTTGCATGTTACTATTTTTGCCTTCCCTATAATAAAGATAGGACCTACAAGGAAAAAGAATTAATCTGATTTGCTCATTCTGTATCCTTGGGATTTAGAATAATTTGTGACATCTAGTAAATTTTCAAAAAAATATTTTTGATTGAATGAATGAAATTAGTAAATAGTTTGGTTTAGGACAATGTTATATCAGAAAGAAGATTAGATGTGGTATCCTGTTATCTCATGCTTTCTTCTATGTTTATCCAGAACTTTCAAAAATGTTTTATTTCTCTAAGCTCGTCTTCCATGTCTGGATTATGTTAGCTAAAGTAATTTAGGCAAAGATTTTGAATAGAATAGAATAGAAAAAGAAAATTTATCATATAATCTTTTCTTTAACTCATGGTGTACTATAAAATACATGCATAATTAAATAACTGTTTAAACAAACTCCAGAATAATATTCCCTTTTGCTTTTACCTCATAAAATATTTGTACAATGAAGCATCTGAACATACTTTCACATATTTAATAACCAAATTTTTTCCAGTGTCTTATTGTTTTCTTTGTTGTCAAGTCTATAACTGCTAAAATTTCTTTTACACGATGAATTTTTGAATAGTTTTCAAAAGCAAAGCGAAACAGATCAAAATGAATTTCCTAGTATTAAGATTTATTTACTATCAACTAAATGGAAAATGAGACACATGAATGGATATTTAATAGAATATAATAAAAATTTTGTTAAGTTTTAACCAATTGATTTTTTTCATGATTGAGACAGGCTATGGTATTTTTTTAAAGATTTAACATAAATTTTATTTGCCTTATCGTTATTGGCTTGGAAAAATAAGAAGAAAATATCTACATTTGATATGTCTATTTTTATTTGTTCATTTAAATTGTTGATTTTGTCAAATATTAGGTTTTTTCATGAAGCTAAAAAGCATTAAAATATACATTTCAGAATATATGGTTTATTTTATTTTGCACATTATAAGCCTGGTTTGCATTTGTTTCTGTATTCTATATGATAGCAAGATATAAATTTAAATTACCAAGAGTAAATGTATTAAATTCAGATAGAACTTTTTTGTGAATCAGACTATATGCACACACATTGTATATTTATGTGTGCATGCACATGAAATGTTATGTTGTAGACTATATTTCCACATATATTAAATGTTATATGTGTATTATATATATAAGCATACATATATATCCATACATATTATATATGTATAATGCACATATATATCCTTTCATGTCCAAATATTTACACTTATAAATCCACATGTGTGATATATATTATATATATATGTATAAATATACAAATTCTTGAGTTTGTAAAATCAGTGAAATAATTAATGAACATAAAAAACAGTACTTAATAACTCACCCTCAATGAATTTAAAATCAATGAGCTCTACAAAATTATATATATATATGTGTGTATGTGTGTGTGTGTGTGTGTGTGTGTGTGTATGTGTATATATATATATATATATATATATATATATATATGAGGGAAATGAACTCAGGACCTCGTGCCTGCCAGACAGGCATTGGGCCAATGAGCTATATCCCTGGTCCAGAAATCATTACTTTGTATTTAAAATGTAATTAAATGTTAGCAAGAGTTCAACTTTTTAAAAATTCTAGTCCAAAGTTTCTTACCTGTAGTTACTGCTACACTTCCACGGAGCAAAGATCAGCTTGACATAAGGTTATACTTGGCTGAGCATAACAATGAGCTGGAGTACAAGTGAAATGCCCTCATGGTTACAAGCAGGAATGGCCCACCTTTTCTGACATTTACTGCCTTCTGTGGCTTCACAAGCCTTTCTTCTCTGCTGGGTTTCGCTGCAGCAGATTCAGAGTAAAATTTCCCAAGTGATTATTTCTTTTTAGAACTGATACTGCAAAAGAGCAACTCTCAATTTTTTTTAAGTGCCATGAGTTTTTAGCACATAAGCAATGCTGAAAACATGTGTCTCTGCAGAAGTCATCTTGTCATGCCCTTTATTGATATGTATCGGCATCCCAGGAAATGTGCAAAATAGAAAGGCCGTAAAGATTTAGGCGTTCTCAAAGTAAAAATGCACCCTACTAGCAACTTGTTTTCTACGTTATTGAAAAATAAGCCTAAGTGGGGAAAAGGCATGTGGAGATTCAGCCCCTCTTGAAATATAACGTAAGGTAAAACAAAATAGTGAATGAAGATGAAGAACTTTTGAAAGGACACGATAATACTTGCCATTTATTTCTTAAATGAGAGTTACTTCTTTTTGATAATTGTTAGTGCAATGGGGCTGGAGGTACAGCTCAGTGGGCTAAGTGCTTGCCGCTGAGCACTAGGGCCCTGAGTTCGATCCCCGGTCCCGGAAAAAAAAAAAAAAAAAAAAAAATTGTTAGTGCAATGGTAGGTGAATAAAGAGGATTTTTGCAGAGATGTTCATGTGTTAATCTGATTAAAAATACCTGGAAAAAAACATTTAAGTTCGGTATGTGATTTTAAAATTTGCTTCACTGTATTTAAATTGATTACATTATAACATTTTTCATATTTTTTATTTTCTATATTTAAAATTTGAAGCAAATTATCAAAGTAGTTGTATCAGTCAAGGTTTCAGTAGAGAATCAAATGTAACATAAGATGTACAAATGTATAAGAAATTACAAGATTAGCTTACAATGGCCAGCCTGAGTCATGTGAGGAAGTGTGCAGAGGGTGTCTGCACACTGAAGACCAAAGGAATCTGCCCAGTGCCTGGAGTTCACTGCAGAGTTCCATGCAAATCCATACCAGGAGGCCCATGAGTCTGTGATGGAAGGCTGAAGGATCCAAGGCAGAAGCCAGAGAGTCTGCACTAGAAGCCAGGAGATGAAGTGCAAGCTGAAGGTGAAGACAGGAGCTCCTCCAAAAGGAATAGAAGTTCCTCTGTCCTTCCTCATTTCCCTTTCACATCTTCAAGGTGATGATCCTCCCCAGGGCTGCTCCTCTACACCCTAGGGTGTAGAATTGCTGAGCCAAGTTTAGTTAAACTTCTAAATTTTTCAAGTTGATATAATCAATCAACTACTACAATCCACCCCTTGTCAACATGGCAACCAATTTCTTTAAACCAATCCCCAGATATAAAGACATGCACATAATTGTGCCTAACATGTTATAGCTATTCATTGTAGACATTAATCCCCTCACCCAAAAAGAATGTAAATTTTCTTTGGTTTTCTTTCCCTTATAATTTCATAATTTGAACATTATAACACAGGTTTAACAATCCTGAAGAACCAGTAGTATGCCTATCAACATTATATTGCCTTAGCACTGTTTAGGGGAGAAATAAGAGCATAATAATTCTCTTTTCTGTAACTGGCCACAGGGCCATCGCTGTTATTTACAACTACCTTCTTCCACCACCCATTGTATATTCCCTTGGCCTTAAGCAAGCACCTCAGCAGGTCTTGTTTCTTTTCCTGGTGGAGTGACCTACACCTTCATTCCTGAAGGCTTTGGACCATTTGTCATTGTGCCTGTATTAGGTTTGTTGTAGTTTTCAGTTGGCTTTAATAATAGAGCAAGGTACGGCCCCCAGGGCGCATCAGATGCTCTGCCTCATCCCCCGAGCTCCGTCCAGCACCTGAGGCATGCCACGTGCTCCGCCACACGCCCGGGAGTGCCAGACGTTCTGCCCCACCTCTGGGGCATTCCAGGTGCCCTGCCCTGCCATGCCGCAGGATGGCCCTGAAGACTCGCCTGAGCCTATAGACTCAGATGCGCTGACAGAGCCTGGCGGTTCGCTGTGTAACCCCGCCTACCCCACCAGACACACAACGGCTGTGCAGGCCAAAGGACACTTCTGCACCTCCTGCCATAGCAATCTGTGTACACCCACATATTATACAGCCTATTTAGAAGCAGCCAAGTCTCTTCCCAAAGTGAGAGCATGAGGGAGTAAATAAACCAAAAGTGTAGTTATTACCAGTGGGAAGACCACTGACAGGATGGTAGAACAATGGAGGTAAAGTAGAGAAAATTGATTAGTTGAATGAGTTATCATCTATATAACTGAGTAATAAAAGCAAAGATAACATTCTGTAATACAATATCAAGTGATAATCCCCTACTATTTTCTCTGTAATATGGTATTTCCTTTATTGTTTTTCTGTTAACAAATGCAAACACAACACTATGTAAAACAGCATCCAGTGATGGTTTCCTACTGTCTCCTCTGTAATTCAGTATTTTCTTTATTTATTTTGTTATACCAAATATGAAGATAACATTATGTTATACAGCATCCGGTGCCAATTCCCTACTATCTTCTCTATAACTTGATATTTTCTGTATTGTTTCTGTGTTATTCTGGATTCTTTTGTCTTAAAAACAAAATTAAAAAAAAAATAATAGGGCAAGGTAATACTAAGAGGCACCTTAAGGAATCTCCTGCACTCCACGTATATTCTTCTTTTCCTCCATTGTGGCCTAGTAGTCTAATTTTCCCCTAATAGTCTGGATCAATCACCCCTGACAACACTGTGACTCCCTTTTCAGCTGATTTCCTCAGAGGCATGTGGAGCCCGAAATACCCAGGGAGAAATCTTAACTTCCAGTTCAATGGTATCATTGTTGTGTTTCCTGGTATAAGCCTTCGCCCCTCTGGAACTAAGAGTTCTGTGCCAGAAGAGCATAAGGTTGTGGGGACAAGAAACAAAAGCTTTGCTAGTGGAACACTGAGGGTAATCATGGTACCATTCCCACTGCCACCCCTTGATTTCTCAACCCATGAATCCTGGCAACAGGGCACACAGTACCATATAGTGGATGCTGATTCAAGGCATATATAGCCTTCTGGAGTACCTTACCCCAGCCCCACAAGGTACTGGCACCTAGCTGGTGCTGCAATTGTGTCTTCAAAAGACCATTCCACCTTTCTGTCAACCCAGCTGGATGGTGAGGAACATGGTAAGACCAGTGAATTTCATGAGAATGAACCCATTGCCTCACTTCTTTGGCTGTACAATGTGTTCCTTGGTCAGAGGCAATGCTATGTGGAATCCCATGATGGTGAATAAGGCATTCTGTGAGTCCACGGATGGTAGCTTTGGCAGAGGGGTTATGTGCAGGCAAATCCATGTCCCGAATATGTGTCTATGCCAGTGAGGACAAAACACAGTCCCTTCCATGATGGAAGTGGCCAAATATAATCAACTTGCCAGCAGGTCACAAGTTGATCACCATAGGGAATGGTGCCATACCGTGGACTCAGTGTTGGCCTCTGCTGCTGGCATAGTGGGTATTCAGCAGTGGCTGTAGCCAGATCAGCCTGGGTGAGTGGGAGTCCATGTTGCTGAGCCCATGTATAACCTCCATCCCTGCCCCCACGGGCAGTCTGTTCATGAGCCCATTAGGCAATGACAGGGGTGACTGAAGAAGGAAGTTGGCCACTATTCACAGAGTGGGCCATTTTGTCCACTTGATTATTAAAGTCCTCTTCTGCTGATGTCACCTTTTGGTGAGTGTTTACATGGGAAATAAATATTTTTACATCCTTTGCCCATATGGAAAGGTCTATCCACATAACTCTTCCCCAACATCTTTGTCACCAATTTTCCAAATATGTTCCTTCCAAGTTCCAGACCATTGGCTACGTTCCGTGAGTCAGTACACAGTCTCATCTCTGACCACTTCTTCTTCCATGCAAAATGTACTGCCAAGTGCATTGCCCTAAGTGCTGCCCACCGTGAAGATTTCCCTACACCACCATCCTTCAGGGATGTCCCAGAAAGGGGCTGCAATGCTGCCGCTGTCCACTTGTGGATGGTGCCTGCAGAGCGTGCAGAGCCATCCGTAAACCAGGCCCTCACCTTCTCTTCCTCTGACAGCTGATCATATGGTACACCCCACACGGCCATAGGTGCATGCTGGGAAACAGAAGGCTGTACAGTAGGCATAGGAGCCATAGGTATCTGGACAACTTCCTCATGTAGTTTACTTGTACCCTCTGGACCTGCCCTGGCTCAATCACAAATATACCACTTCCATTTAATGATAGACTGTTGTTATGCACATCCATCTTTATGACTTGGTGGGTCACATAATACCCATGTCATGATAGGCAACTCAGGTTGCATGGCGATCTGCTGTCCCATAGTCAAATGTTCAGTTTCCACTCTGGCCCAATAGCAGACCTAGAGCTGTTTTTTAAAGGGAGAGTAATTGTCTGCAGACGATGGCATGGCCTTGCTCCAAAATCCTAAAGGCCTCCACTGCAATTCACCTATGGGGGCCAGCCAGGGACTCCAAACAGCGTCTCTTCCTGCCACTGCCACTTCAAGTACCATGGGATCTGCTGGGTCATATGACTCCAGGGGCAGAGCAGGCAGCACAGCAGCCTGGACCTGTTGCAGATCCTTTTCGTGTTCTGGGCCACACTCAAAACTAGCAGCTTTCTGAGTCACTCGGTAAATGGGCCAGAGTAAAACACCTAAGTGAGGAATGTGTTGCCTACAACATCCAAATAGGCCCACTAGGTGCTGTGCCTCCTTTTTGGTCACAGGGGAAGCCAGATGCAACAGCTTATTTTTTTACCTCAGAAGGAATGTCTCTAAATGCCCCACACCACTGGATTCCCAGGAACTGCACTGAAGTAGAAGGACCTTGAAGTTTTGTTGGATCTATTTCCCGTCCTCTGGCTCTCAAATGCCTCACTAACCAGTGCAGAGTGGTTGCTGCTTTCTGCTTACTAGGCTCAATCAGCATAACATCACCAATATAATGGACCAGTGTGATGTGCTGTTGAAGAGAAAGGCCATCAGGATCCCTGCGGACTAAGATGTGACCTGGGCTGGCAGGTTAATACACCCCTGAGGTAAGATGGTGAAAGTATACTGCTGGCCTTGCCAGCTGATGGCAAATGGTTTCTGATGGTCTTTACGGATAGGTATGAAGACGAAGGCATTTGGGAAGTCAATAGCTACATACCAACTACCAGGAGATGTGCTAGTCTGCTCAAGCAAGGAAACCACATCTGGTACTGCCACAGCAATTGAAGTCACCACTTGATTCATTTTACGGTAATCTACCAAGACATTCTTGGTCATTCTCCAAAACCCATCTGTCTTCTGCACAGGCCAAATGGGAGAATTAAAGGATGAGGTGGGGACCACCACCCCTGCATCCTTCAAGTCCTTGATTGTGGCACTGATCTCTGGAACCCTCCAGGAATGCGATACTGCTTTTGGTTTACTATTTCACCAGGCAAAAGCAACTCTTATGGCTTCCATTTGACCTTCCCAACCATAATAGCCCTCACCCTACAGGTTAAGGAACCAATGTGAGGATTCTGCTATGTACATCTTTCCCAATTATACATTCTGGAACAGAGCAAATGACTCCAGGATGGATTCGAGGACCTACTGGATCCACTTGAGTTAGACCTTTGCTAAAACTCCATTGATCATCTGACCTCCGTCGGCCCCTACTCCTACTGGAGGGCCACAATGATGTTGTGGATCCCCTGGAATCAGTATTAGTTCAGAACCAGTGTCCAGTAGTCCCTGAAATGTCTGATCTTTCACCTTTACCCAATGTACAGTCACTCGAGCAAAGGAGCTTAGTTCCCTTTGGGGAAAGATGGGAGAAAGTCTAACTGTATAAATGTTGGGCATATCAGGATCTTTCCCCAAAGTGATCTAGCCTCCCTGTCATTCAAGGCGTTCTGGGTCTGTAAATTGGTTCAAATCCAGGAACTGGTTGAGGGGCTATAATTGCCTGCTACCATGATTTGAAGTAAATTTCTGTACTTTTGCCTCTAAATTTTTTGGCTATGTAAATCTAGTAGAAATTTTATAGGCTTCCTAAGTATTTTAAGAGATTTAAATATTTAGAGCCTAAGACAATTCTCTTCCATTTACTCATCTTACTTTGAGTCTTACTGCCCAGAAGCAATCATACCTAACTTTGAATTTCTGTTCTTAATACTTTTAGTTGCCACTTTATATCTGAAGAATGTGCATTCCCATTGTATTTGGATTTATTAGAGGCCACGATCACTGATTTTTTATATCACCTCCACAATTCTGATATTGTAACTTTTAGCATATTCACTTTTGAAATGTCAGACTACATGCCAAAAATTCCATTAATCACAATATAAACTAAGAATCTCTCTATTTTGTAGAATAAATGACAATATTTCTACCCATTCTTCCTCCTCTCTTTTTCTTTCCATGTTTCTATATCAGTCAGTTAAGTGGAAAATGACAAATTTTACCAATGGGGAACTATTTATATCTGTGCAAGATAGTGATTTTGTTATTAATTTTTAAAATTATAAAAGTATAAAGCAATGAAAGTATATAAAATTTAGATGATGATAATAACATTCAATGTTGTACCAAATAATTTCTCATGGAAATTTTTCATATTAAATAATTCCAATTCACACCACTTAAGCACTCAAAGGTGATTTTCCTCCTACCCAATTGAAATGTTTCGTTTTCCAATGATCCTGAAGTCAGTCCAAGCTATAATATCATTTGTTTACATACAAATTATGTTTTTCTATACAAGCTTTTCGTTTTATAAATTTCCAGAAACTTGTTACTTTCATCCATCCTGTACTTTTACAAGTCACTGTACACTTCTACTCACATTTTTTTTTTTGGTCATTGAAGTCGTTTTCCTCTTGTGACCATGCTTGCACTCCTATATATACATTTTACACCCTAGGCCAGCGATGTTGAACATTTCAGAGACAAGTGACTGAACTGTAACCCAAATCTCACTGCTTTATCCCAAAGCCTCAACAATACAATCACACCTGAATACTGAAGTTGTAGTTTGGATAAAGCAATTCGCACATCAGCTCAAGACATCTTTTGTAAAAACACAATAACACACATGTGATAGGTTTGGCAACACTGTTCTAGGTTTTCCCTGAAGCTCTGGAAATTCTCTATTTTGATTTTCTTGAAATTAAGGTCATGGTTCTTTTGGTTCCTGGACATACATCTTTCTTCTACGGTGCTGTAAGCTTTGTTTCAGTAGGCTGAGTCATACATTAACATCTCAAGAGAGGGAAAGACACTTGGAGTATAGGATTTCTGACGTTTTACATACATGAGAGATCTTCGTTGTGATGTCACACTTGACGGATAACTTGCCTAGATACAGAATGAACATTGAAAACTACTTTCTCAGGATTTGGACAGGTATTTTCATCTTTCTTTTACTAAGCGAAGGCTTCATGAAAGTCAGCTTTTTAAAAAATTTTTTTTAGCAATGACATGTATTTTAGAATGCAAAGGTTTTTCCTCTGGTCCTTTCCACTGGGTCTTTCCTGTTTTATGCCCAATTTCATTGCAGATGGTATAGTTATTATTTCAACACAGAATATGCTAGTCCCACACTATACCCCTCTTGACAGTTCAGGCTTTTAGGTGATCACGGTTTCTTGTTGTTGCAATAGAAAAGCACAAAAATATTCATAATTGTTCTCCATTGATGTTTGTGCTCTTTTATAATAGTCTACACTATGGTTTACACAAGAATGATGCCCAAGGACAGGCATAGTGCTGCATACCTATAATCCCAGTACTTGGGAGGCTGGGGCAGGAGGATTGTTGTGAGTTCAAGATCAGCCTGGGCTATAAAGCGGGCTCATGGCCAGCCTGAATGGCATAGTGAGATGCTGTCTCTAAAAAAATAAAGGAAAAAAACAACAATGATCCCCAAAGTTCTGGACTCAGAGGCAGGGCATTTGAAGGTGTGTGCTGGAGTTGAGCGTGTGGTTAGGAGCTAGGGTGTGGTCTGAAGGGCAGTGCACAGGGGCGGGGCTCTGAGGGGTGGTTCTCCCTCCCTGGTCCTCCCTTCTCTCTGCTTCCTGCCCTCCTGGATGTGAACTGCTGTCTTCCACACCAGGCCTGTCCACCCTGGCATTTCTGCATTTGAGCCTGGCAACCACAGACTGCAAAGACAAACCTAAATAAATCCTTCTGTCTTTAAACTGTGGGTGTTGGATAGTGTGTCTCAGCCACAAGGAAAGTGACTAAGACCACCCTTCTTTCCACTTTACTTCCTTAGCCTGGCGGGATGGATCATACCTCCTGGGCAATTTTTGGTAAAACATCAAGCTCACAGGTGCAACTTAGTGCATCCTTCCCCTAAAATAAGAAAATCGATTTTTGAAGACAAGCACCTCCCTCTGTATGCATTTTTGTATCTAGTTTTGAGTATTGGAAGGTAACATCTGGCTAGAAGACTCCTACACTTCATGTAGACATCTAATAGCCCATTTCCAACTTCCCTCTTCTTCCTCGATAACACGCGAGTATTCAGAGCAGAGCCCGTTGTGTTGCACTGTCAGGTTTGCTCTGTCTCGTCTTCAGACCTCTCAGGAGGTTTTCAGCCTTTGCTCCTCTTCAATAATTCTTTGGGCCTCAGGAGGGGGGAAACATAATTGTATTTCTTCTTTTTGTCTTACTCAACTGAAAATTTCTCTTTTCCCAATTTACTGCCAATAGAAGCACAGACTCTCCTTTCTTACTTATTAAGAGTATATAAGACCCTTATGATTTATAAAATTTCTTCTCTACAACAATGTGTCCTCTCATCATACTTGTTCCCCACATTTGTTCCTTCCTGCCAATTTTATTTATCTCTCATTAGTAACAATTTCTATTTGTTTCTCATTAGTTCTTACATAGTTTCTTATTGGAAAAATAAATAAATATATAACTTAATTAAATAAAAACATCTTACACATGAACATGTCCTTTTACATTTTAATTGAAGAATTTTGAAATCACTTTCTATGAGTTCATAAGTTTTATTTGATTGTATTTGTGCAGAAAATAACACATTTTAGTCAATCTTTCCTTTATTGCTAAGCATTTGAGTTGCACGCAATGTTATATTTTTCTGTTAAAAACAAATTTGTAGTTGCAGGTGGGTAACTAAGATAAATTATGAGAAGTAGGTTTGCTGGATCAAATTATAAATTGTTATATATATAAAGTATTATCTTGTTTTTTATTAAATTCATCTTTGTAGGGACTGTGTGATTTCAGCTCTCAGATTCTCAAGCAGTGTATGTTGCCAAATATTTGAGTTTATGCCAATGTGATAACTGAGAAATGACATCTTATAACATCAATTCAAATATTTTATCAGGGCGATTATTTTTCATAATTTTAGAATCACAGTAAACATAATTGAGAGAATAACCAAAATTTAATATTTCTGGGGATGCTATTAAGCGTAAAGGCGTTTCTGCAGTATATTTCTAAGTGGGAAAATTATAGAACAGCAAATGATTTTTGCCTTTTCTTAAATCATTTTTTAAAAAAGTTTTGATCTCTATAAAGCTTTCATAGTAAGAAGAATAAATACATATTGTAGAAAAAAATGAATATATTTCATAAAATTTCATTTATTTAACCTGTGGCAATAGGTTTATGCTACTTATAAATGTAAAAAGTTGTCATTTATAATGATTATATTAAATCCACAAGAATACTTCTAGCTATGTTTGATACACACTTGTTTATTTATTTTTTTTATTTTAAAAGTAAAAGAACAAAAACATATTAACAGACACAAAGTAGCATAAGAATAGTACAATCGAAACTGAGTTACAGACAAGGTGACAGGGAATCAACAATGGTTGTTGCATTACATATTGATAACTTCAAAGTGTATATTCAGGAACATAGATATACAAATGCAAAATTGATAAAACAATTAATCATCATCTATTCCTTACAATAAAGTGAGCTAAGTCAATAGTACAACTGTGTTAGATATGCTGCATATACAAACATACTTACATATATATTTTTTAATATAATTTTTCTTTTTTTTAAGTGTGAAAGAAAAAGAACTATATCAACAACAGAAAAAAAAAGAAAAAAACACAGAAAGCATTAACAAAGAGACACAAAGTAGCACAATAAGAGTATAATTAGAATTGAATTATAGACAAAGCAACAGAAAACCAACAATAGTTGTTGCATTGCATGTTGATATCTTCAAAGTGTATGCTAAGGAGAACACATATAGACATACAAGATTGATCAAACAACCAGTCATCAACCATTCCTTACCATTAAGTGACACAATACAATAGTAGAATCATGTTAGCCATCCTGCACATATGTATATACTTACATACATACATTTTTCCCTCTTTCTTTTCTCCTTTCCCTCGTCCCATCTGTTCTTTGCTTTTGTATGGATTTCCTTCATGTCTCTTAGTTTATATTCCCACCCTCAGGTTCTCACACCAGTGACACAATACGTTGCCTGCACATGTACCTCTGATTTATTTCACTTATGAGTATGGTGTCCAATTGTGACCATTTGCCTACAAAGGCCCCAAATCTATCCCTCTCTATAGCTGAATATTCCATTATATAAAAATGCCATAGTTTCTTAATCAAGTCTTCTATGGATGGACACTTGGGTTGCTTCCACATTTTAGCTGTTACAAATTGCGCTGCTATAAACATGGATGCACATATATCAGAGTGATATGATGTTTTCAGATCTTCTGGGAAAATATCCAGAAGGGGAATAGCTGGTTTGAATGGAACCTCTAGACCTAGTTTGCTGAGAAATCTCCAAACGGCTCTCCACAGTGGTTGTACCAGTCTGCATTCCCACCAGCAGTGTAATAGAGTCCCTATTTCTCCACAGCCTTGCCAGCATTTGTTATTGGATGATTTTTTCATACTGGCCAGTCTTGCTGGGGTGAGATGAAATCTCGATGTTGTTTTTATTTGCATTTCTCGAATGACTAAGGATGTGGAACATTTTCTCATATATTTATTTGCCATTTGTATTTCTTTATCTGAGAATTGTGTATTCATCTCAGATGCCCATTTCTGGATTGGGTCTTTGAATTTGGACAGGTACATGTTTTTTAATTCTTTGTATGTTCTAGATAGAAGACTTTTGTCTGAGGGACAGCCACCTAGGATTTTTTCCCAATGTGTGGGTTTTCTTTTTACTTTGCTGGTGATTTCTTTAGATGTACAAAAACTTTTCAGTAGGATGAGGTCCCAATTATTAATTCTTTGAAGTGTTTCCCTTGCAGTTTCAGTTTTGTTCATGAACTCTCTGCCTACTCCTATGTCTTCAAGATTTTTACCTACTTTCTCTTCCAATAGATTTAGAGTTTCTGTTTCAATTTTGAGGTCTGTGATCCATTTTGACCTGAGTTTGGTGCATGGTGATAGACTGGGGTCTATTTTCAGTTTTTGGCAAGAGGCAAGCCAGTTTTTCCAGCACCATTATAAACAGGCCATCTTTTTTCCAGTGAGTTTGATTGACCCCTTTGTCAAATATTAGGTAGCTGAGTGGGTTTTTTGTTGTGGTTGTATCTTCCAGTCTGTTCCATTGATCCTCAGGTCTGTTTTTTAGCCAGTACCAGGTTGATTTTATTACAGTAGCTTTGTAGTATAATTTCAGGTCAGGGATTTTTATTCCACCTGACTTGTCCTTATTGCCCAGGATTGCTTTTGCTATTCTGGGTCTCTTCTGGTTCCAGATGAATTTGAGGCATATTTTCTCTAGATCTGTGAGGTATGCTAGTGGTAGTTTAATGGGAATTGCATTGAATCTGTACAACAGTTTTGGTAATATGGCCCTTTTCACAATGTTAATTCTTCCTAAACATGAGCAGGGTATGTTTTTCCATTATTTGAAATCCTCTTCGATCTCTTTTTTCAGATTACTGTAGTTTTCACTGAATAAATCTTTCACATTCTTTGTTAGATTGATTCCTAAGTATTTCAATTTCTTGGTTGCTATTGTAAAACGTATGGTTTCCTCAATTTCTCTCTCGGTCTGTTTGTTGTTCCTGTATAGGAATGCTATTGATTTTTGGGTGTTGACTTTGTGTCCAGCTACTTGTTTATAAACATATAATGATTTAAACTAAAATGTAATCTTTTATTACTTCTGAGGTACAAGGGTCAAAGCAAGTTTTGTGCTCTTCTTAAAATTTACCTATTATATTTACTATCCTGCAACGAACATCTATTTCCTCTAGAGAAAGTAATGCAATCTATGATTTTATAGCAAAAGAAGCTCGAAGGAGTTAATATCACTCGCCTTGATTTTTTTCTAAAGATGTCAATTTTAAATAATCTGCATTATACTCACTAAATTAAACAATTCCCGTATAATTAATTAGCAAAATGCTAATGTTTACATTATATGTTTCCCTGTTATATTTTTTCCAGTTTACTTTGGATACTACTTGAAAGGTGATTCACTTCCTGCACATCTGTAATGAGGCTTTTCTGTATGCCTTTTCATGACAAAGTCAATTTATTTTATTTGCTTAATTAGGCCTAGCTAAATATTCTGTATTATGATAAAAATTGAATAATTATGTTTGAATTTATTTTAAATAAGCACTTTAAGAAACTGATATAATCAAATCATACATTTAATCAATCATTATGTAATTCTAACTTCTCATACTAACTAAGGCACACCAAACACTGGATAACATAGCTTTCACATAAAATCTTTTCTAAGAATCTGATTGCTAGGGATATATTGTTTATAGCTTTCTGAGGGATTATCCTCCAGGATTAGAGGCTTTATCTCACCATGGCCATGTGCAGGTGGAGAGCTAGAGGGTTCAATAACTACCCAGCCTAAAGTCTAGAAGTCTGAGAACAAGAGGGGCCAGAGGGAGTTTCTAAAAAGGGCTGGAAGCTCACTGGAGAGCTGCTGTTGTGAGTCTGCCTCAAAGGCTGAAGTCAGATGGCTCGGGATGGCCATCAGAGGCAGAGGCAAAGCTGCACCTGCTCAAGGAAAATCAAGCTTCAAGCACTGGCCAGCGTCATCTTTCTTCTACTTTTGTTCTATCCAGGCTTCAAGCCAATTGGGTGGTGCTGCCTACATTCCAGATACTTCTGTTCTGCTCACTTTGCTTGTCTACGCCATCAGAAGCTCACCCAGATAAAGCCCGAAGTATGTTTTACAAGTCCCCTGGGTGTCTCTCAATTTAATCTGTAAAACATGTGTACATATCATTTATTAAACAATTACTGAGTAGTTTCTATGAAATGATTATACTAGAAAATGCACATATACAATGAATAAAACAGAAATAATTATTGTTATTCTAAACCTTATACTGTAGGAAAGTTTGTAATATGAATAAATAAAAAACGTTAATGACAAAAATTTTATTTGTGATAAAACAATTGTAAATTAGAAGAAATAAAAATTCAGATGATCTTAATTGGGTGAACTGTGAACACCATTGAATGGAGTCTATTATAAAACCATATTAAATATGTGCAGCTAAATTTTTCACAGACCATCAAATTGGTAAATATATAAGTATATATATATAGATAAGAAGAAAACAGAAATAACAAAATTACATATTATGCAATACTATAGCAATTTAAGGACATTTTAAAGATTTGAGTTAATTACATGTAGTATCTAAATAAAATATAAATTACCAAGTAATAACCAACCAGGAAGAATTTGAAGAATGGCAGTAAAAATTAGAGTTGTTTAAAGAAAAACATTGAAGGAATTCATCAAAACTGGTATGAAGACTGCTTTAGACAAGTAAGTTAGGTAAAATACTATAGAGAGTCAGGCCTGAGTCCTCAAAGGAGTGGGTGCTGAAGACAATACCTCACAGCTGAGGGAGAGAAAGGCTGTTTGGTTACTTTTCTCTTGTTGCTGGGACAAAATACCTGACGCCCAAAATGAAGGAAGGAAAGGTTTATTTAGCTCACATTTTGTGGAGGTTTCAGCCCATACTGGCCTGGTTACAAGGCAGAGTGGCACATGGCCGGGGACAACAGTTCATGACGGCAGAACAGCAAAGCAAAAAGAGCAACGGGGAAAATGGTGGCAAGCAGCCTCTCTTCCCCCCAAAACAAACTGTACGCAAACTATCTGCCCCGTAGGGGTGTAGATCTCACACCCATAATCAGTCAAACTCTAAAGGTCCGTCCCAGGACCGCATGCAGCTTTGGGGGGACACCCAGGCACAAACCATAACACAGGCAGCTCTGCTGTGGGCCACACCTCAAGACAAAAGATAAAACAAATGCATCCACATACCTCCTAGGGATGGACATCAGGGGTTGACATTCTAAGTAGATATCAACCACCTGGAGAAAGCCGGGAAGAATAGTGTGCACTTCGAAGTTATCCATATGCAATACAATAACCACTGTTAATTCCCTGTCCCCTTGTCTGTAATTCAGTATTGCTTGTACTATTCTTGTCCTACTTTGTAAGTGGCTGTCTATTTGTCACTATGTTTTTGTTCTTCTACTTTTAAAATAGAAAACAAAGAAAGCCAGGAAGAGTCCCTAAAAGCCCCTGTTCTGTGTTCACGCCCATGTGCTATGTGACTTGCTTCTCCATTTGACCCCAATTTAATCAATTTGACGCCAGCAATTGTACTTGTAATCTTATTGGTGGACCATAGGTTGGTCCCACCCGCATGCCCATCCTATGATTTCCCTTTTTCCCACCTTGGACCTGCCTCATGTCATGGATTCACTCTGGAAAAATCCCTAGGAAAGGCAGGGTCCCACTCGGCCCACTTCTGTCTCTCTCTTGGAGAGAAGCTTCTTTCTCCCAATAAATATATCCTGCTCCTCACCTCCATTGTTCCTAAAATTATTCAATTTAGGGGAACACGAACTCATACTGGACATCTAGCAGGTTGGAAGTTTATTTCCCCTATATCAAGACCAGGTGCTATTATTCCTGTAACTTCTAATTACTTACTGAGAATACATAGTCCCAAAGTTATTGAAATATTCCCCAATTATAGGAAAAAAATAAAGCCTTCACTATTAATGTGTTCATGGAAGTATTGTTATAATTTCAAATATTAATGTAATAGAAAAATCACAAGGTGATTTTCTTACTATTGACAGAAATTTTATTGGGAAAATATTTATATAACTTATGCATTAAAAGTGGTCCTATTGAAGAGTATTTATCTTAAGAATCTTAGATAACAAAAAATCTGAGATATCAAAAATAACACAATAATCTATTATAGTAGGTGTATACACAGATAAACACTTTGAATTTCTTGTGAAAATCAATCATTAATAAGTCAGTATTGGGCCATGGATATAGCTCAGTAGCACAAACACCTGCCTGGCAAAGGCAAGGTCCTGAGTTTGACTCCTAGTACCAAAACAAAAGAAGTCAGTAATTTTTTGTCAGTAGTGCTAACCCAGAAATAACCACAATGAAGTAGAAAAATACATAAAACACCTAGGAGTAATAATACAGTAATTATTCAATAATTGAAGAAGTCTAAGAAATGTATTAAAAAATTTCCAAACTCTTAAAAAGCCCCTGAAAGAATTTCAAAATACATAGAAGATACAGTCTTACCTGCTAATTACATATTTTAAATATGAAATTATCTATTTCCATATGTGTATATATAAGATAGATAGAGATGAGACATGAGATAGATGATGGATGGATAGACAGACAGACAGAGCTATAAATACACATAGCAGTACTTCGATTCACTAACCTAATTAGTTCCACAATCTGGGGAAGGTGGTCACACTGTTTCTGCATTTGTTCAGGGAAGATGTCCTCCTCTGTCATGTTTATCACCTGATGTGCAGTTCTCAGACAGAAAGCACAATTCTACCAAATGCTTCTCTTTGCCAGTTGAATTGTTCATGAAAAGAAGTGTTTGTGAATCGAGGTATCTCTGTATTTGTGTCATTTAGCATTGTCATTATTTTGACATTTAGAAAACATTAGTTTTGCTTTACTGTGTTTGTTTGTTTCTAATGCTATAATAATCCAGATTTGACTCTGGCCAAGGACTGGTCCACTCCTCTTTTTGAATAGCTACATCTATACCCCAACCATCTCCCTTAAGGACGCTCATACTGTCACTCTAAACTAGCCTACTTGAGCCAGGGTAAGGACCTGTTTTTTCACTACAGACAATCACTATGCTTAGGATTGTAATAATTTATTGTAGCCACTCCAAGGGAATCCTTGTTAACTCCAAAAATCTTGGCATATATAAAATCTGCCTGGGGTTCAACCCTGAATTGTAACTTTCATTCATCTAGTGTTTAGTGTTGTACTGGACTCACAAAAAAATTTTTAAATCTTTTAAAACATTTGGTGATCTGAACAGTGTAGCCTGGCCATAGCCACAGACTGCTGTGACTACCTTTGGGAATGCGTGAGTTTGGCTTATGAAATTGGCGTGGTGCGGTAGAGTATTTCGGTTAGGCTGAGTTGTGTGCATTTGACTGCCTTGTGGAGTAGTAAGGCACGCTTTTCTTCGTCTGCGTGGCTCACGGAGGCAGGCCTGTGGGCTGTGTGTGCAGAGGCCCCGGCCCTTCCACTCTGGCCCTGTTTCCCTGTTCCACCGTCAAGCTGCTTCAGTCTGAGCATCTTCACTTCACGTTGCCCTTCTGTCATGGCGTTCTGCCTTGGAGTCTGCTGATCATGGGCTCAATATCCTTACAGCACACGTTAAATGAAATCTTTCCTTCTTGAAGTTGTGGGTGTCGAAATTGTGGCCAAGTAGTAGAAAACTTGAGCGCTACAGCTTACGATTAGTTTCCTGCCTACACTAAAATCAGCACTGGACCCATCTACAGTCCGTTGGTGAGCTTGCCCTTGAGCCTTGCTGGGTGTTGCTTTGTCAGCTTTAGCTGTTATGTCTTCTCTTTACCAAATACCCTTGGCTTTGGACCACTTGAAGAGAACGACGTGAATCAGCTAATGTCAGAGAGAGAAATAATAGTTCAGGAACGGATAAGAGCAGTAATAGTTATCTTACACTGCAGCTCTTCATCCGGATGGACATTCAGGTTTGTTTCTTTCTGATGATAGCCTGTGTGTGATGGGGTCTAAAACAAAAGTCAGGGTACTTCTTCAGTGAGTGTTTATTTTTATTACTTGGAACAGAGCCCTGTTTTGCCTATGTTTTGGGGCACTTCTGTGAGGAAAGCTTTTCAGATCCTTATGGGGGCAAAATAACAGCGCATCTCCTTTTTCACATGGTTTGGGTGGAGGTTGCCTCCTCGATGGTCTTCTTATTGTTATTTACGTTGCTGATGTTGCTAAGGGACATTTGTGGTTTCCAGAGACTCAAAAGTGTTATAGTTCATGTACCTCAAGAGCACCAGCCCAAGATCCAGTCCTTAAAAATGTAAAGGAAGGGGTCTACCATTTTCCACATCCTTCTCCTATATCCCTGCATTCACATTCCTACCCCAGTACCTGGGGTATTTACACAGTCCTGGAAATAGCACAGAACCTCAGCCCCTGTGCTTAGAGCCCAGTAAGTGCCATGGCTGATCGCCACAGCTAAAGGAGTGATGCTTCATAAATGGGAGTGAACAAGCTCTCCCAGAATCTATTTGATGTCCCTGTAGTAATTCTGCAACATTATTGAGTGGGATGGAACAAAAATAATTTTTAATACTAAGTACTGATTTTTGATGAAGGAGGAATTTTTTACTTATATGGAAAAATGTAAAACAATTTTCATTTTCCTTATACTATCAACATAGAAGCAAAAAGATTATATATATATATATATATATATATATATGAGTTTTGAATAATTTAAGTTGTCAAAGTATTTAATATTAAGATATGTGTGTGCCATATGTAAAACTTAATTTTCCAGAAGTGTGATTTAAGAAAATTTTAACTATAATGAAATCTGTTTTTCTTCCCACATATATAAAAGCTAAAATCACAAAGTCACTTCCATTGTGAAGATGAAGAATACTGTGTGAATGTTAATTTCAGAAAGTTGAATCTTTGAATATGCAGATCTCATTTGCATTAAAATAGTTATCTGCAGTGCTATTTTTGCCAGCCTAACTGTCACAAGTGCATTACACTGAATGGCTATTTTTTTTTAAACGACAGTTTGAGTGCACAAGTTTTGTTAAATTTTAACATAATTATATCCCCAATGTCTCAAGTCCGATACTAGATTTCATAGCAAATGTGGATCAATTTATAGTAACACAACTACGCAGATTGACATATAAATGATTTGCTGGGAACTTAATTCATTGTAACTGGTAGGGAATCTATGGGGAGAATCAGGGATTTCCCAATTTCAAGAGATGCAAAGTCATAAACGAGGCTGCTTGCTGGTTGTACTTACCTTTCTGTAAAGGGGTTTTCAAAGCAGAGTGAAAACAAACTAGAATTCGCATGTATTTACTCAGTTAGAGAGCTCAGAAGTGAGAACAGGGCCTTGCCAGGCACATTATTGAGTTAAGAAAATTATTACCACACAGAGAATACCTGGAAAGCACATGTAAAAGCATATAATCTGCATAGATGTTGTAAATAATTATATGAAATAAAAAGAAGTGGGAAATATTCACGTAAAAGTGATATGGTCCCTTTGAAAAATTCGGTTGACTTGAACTCGGCTATGTTTCTTTCATCATGTGATCAGTTACTCATCAGTTATTTTTTGAGCGTCTACTCTATGCCAGTCACTGGAGTCAGTGGAGAAAGAGTAAAGAAAAACAAGTTGTCTTTCTTCACGGACGCTTTCGTCTAGTGCGGCGCTCAGATGATGAATCAGCAGATGCGTCTCTCAGGTGACAAGGTGACGACGGGTGAGATAGCCACCAAAGAGAGAGTGACCCGAAGCACATCACTGAAGGGGTAGCGCTGTCCCTGTGCGGCTGCGCGGTTCCAAGCTGCTGGCTGCAGGTCCGGGTTTGCTTTACTTGGACACAACTGCATTGCTTCAGTGACTCAGTGTTTGGGGGAGAAAAACAGGCACGTCAAAGAACGGAGAATAAAACTACCCAAGATTCCCACTGCAACTGGCCATCCTCCAATGGTTATTTCTGCTTCTGCTAACCTGAGAGAGGCAGAAAACAAAATAACGAAAGACTAGGAGATTGCAGATGCCCCAGTGCGGACATGGGTGCCAGAGCACTGATGCCGCGGGAGATTCAGGGCGCTCAGAGCAGAAGTTCCCGGCATTTCAAGTTCTCCAAGCCTGAATTATCACCTTCCTGTGTTTCCTTCCTTTTTCCTGCGGCACCTGCTGCACTGTGGCCATCTGTGAACATAGCGCCTTACTCTTTCCCGCCGGCTGTGTGCTGGACACTTCTTTCCACCCGGTACGCAGGCGCCAGACCGTCACTGTCACACCTTGACCCTGGGATTCTCCATAGCTGTTATGACTTTTATGCACTTTTGGAAAGAAATACTACATGTTTTATACAAGTGAGGTAGTTCATGATGAAAGATCCTTTCTTTTGGGTTTCAGAGTGACGTGCTAAATCAAGCATACGGTGAAAGTAGTTCTATGGTATTTTAGTCATTCTGTCTAGTCTATGTACGTAAAGTATAACATTTAAGATGCAAAATTCCCCATTCTGTGCACTGGGTGAATGAGATTTAATGGCATCCTTATGTGTATGAAAAACTAAACTTGAAATCACGTAAACTAGTGCTAGGAATAAAGTTTGTGAGAAATTTTCACAGACTGCTTTAGGCAACAGTATCATTCCTTATATTCCAAGACAAAAAGAACATTATTTCTGGATCAGGATAGATAATAGACAGATGCACAGATATGCAAATATGTGGGGGGGGGAAGGCGAGGAGGAGCTGCGGGGGTTTCCTTCAATATTATCACAAACAGTAATTCATGTTCACTGTCCAATTTTGAAAAAATAAAGCATCACTGCATTTAAAAATTATCTACTAAATTGTTTTAAATTATATGTTGCATGAGGGGAAATACATACACACACACACACACACACACACACACACACACACACACACAAGATAGCTGGGATAATGCTACCATTGATTTCTGTTTGTTTTTTGAAAGGAATAGTTAATGCTTATTTATTTTATCAGTCTTGCATGCCTGTGTCTGGTGATCTGAACTACTTTAAATATGACTTTATGTAATGTAACAACTATTGCTAATTTCCTATCTCCTTGTTTTGAAATTCTCTATCATTTTTATTGTTTTTGTTATTTTGTTTTTGACTTTGTGTTTGTATTTTGCTTTCTTTTTTGTTTGTTTTGTTTTTTGTCTTTAAAATAAAATTAAAAATATAAATTATATGCTTCAAAGTGGGATTATCATTAAGATTTTGGAAGTTTTGCTTGTTTTTTGAGTTTTAACCATTATAATGTAGAAATAATGTGCTTTTCCTATTGAGAGGGTGTGGTAGGCAAAGAATTCCCGCAAATTATTGCTTACATTCCTGTACATGCCAAAAAGTGACTTTGCAGATGTGTGATTAAATTAATGACTTTCATACAAAGAGATTACACTGAATAAACTCAATCACCTGTCCCTTAAAGATCAAGATTATTTTTAATAACATTGAAAATGAATAACAGAGGTTGCTCAGTGTTCATGCATGATAGAGTTCTGGATCCTCAAAGTATGGTAGGACAGTGGTGTTGGAATCTGAAAAGAGCATGAAATGAGTTTCCCATCCATTCCAGAGAAGAGCAAAGTCATGTTGAAACCTTGATCTGAGCCCAGCAAGACCGAGGTCAGATACCCAAGCTTTCAAAAGCAATCAACTCTTTCTCATTTTTACTCAGTAGGTGTTGGGGATTTATTATAGTTTCCATAGCCACAGAAGCTATTAGCCCTCAGTAAAGGAGGCATTTTATACCTTTCCCACTGCCACAGGATACATGGGTGTAAGAATATATCAAACACACTTACTGAAAATTCCATCATTTCTATAGAAGAGTTAGAAATATCCTCCCAAATGTGCATGATTTCTTCTCTTGCTTCATGCGCTTTTCTAAATTGAAAGCAAGTCTACTACACATTACAAAATTATATGTACATTAGTACTCTCATGTCAGGGATAGAGATAATATTTTTCATGTAGTATCATAAATGGGTAATAAATGATTAATAATGCAATTTTCTGTAAGAAGAAATTACCTAGGATGCAGTAGTATTAATATTTATTTAGAATTAGTGGCTTGTCTTAAAAATTCAATAAAAACCAGATTTTTTCATGTAGTTTTCTGCTGTTAAATTTAATGTGAAACTATAAAATGGTGTCATTTAATAAAATATAGAGAAACAAAATAAACTAAAAGTTTTAACTACAAAGTATGTTGATGTCTAGCACCGTTTCATTTCTTTAGGAGTAAGTTACTCAGATGTAGTTAATTGTTAAGCGCTGTTAAAATAGACAATCCTGACATAGTTCATCCTTTGCTGACATTTTCTACTTGCTGCAGAGAGTTAAGAAATCCTCATTTGCATTAATATGTACATACGTCTGAAACAATACTTCCATGTCAAACTCCTTATTATATATTGAAATATCCTGTATTTTGAAAAAGACTAGTAATTTTGTATCACTCCCCCAACAAGCTGTGCACTGCCCATTGCTCACAGGGTGCTCAGGCAAAAGTCGCTCAGCTGCTGAATGCGAGGATGACCTCACAGGGTGCTCAGGCAAGAGTCGCTCAGCTGCTGAATGCGAGGATGAGCAGAGGACATTCACAGAAAAATAAGGAGCAGTCTAGAGTGGTTTGACCAAGGTTTGTCAAAGCCGTGACAAAGGTTTGAGAATTCTTTGCAAAGGAATGTATAACTAATGAAAATGAATATTATATTACTTAAACAGAAATTCTTTGGGCAAAAAATAGCAAAAAAATAAAATAACCTAAAAAAGTGAAGTATAAAGATATTGAAGGAAAAATGAAAAACTGGAAGAGGAAGAAATTTTTGTGCTGGCTAAAGGCAGTTTCAATCAAAACTTGAAAAAGTACACATAGAAATGACATATGAAAAATACCCAGGAGGGGAACTGAAAACATCATACCACAGTGATATATGTGCACATATATTTATAGCAGCACAATTTGTAGCAGCTAAAACTTGGAAACAAACCAAATGTCCATCAACTGACAAATGGATAAAAAAGATGTGATATTTTTACACAATAGAGTGTTACTCAGCTACAAAGAAAGATAAACTAGAGGCCTTTATAGGTAAATGGATGCAACTAGAGATCGTACTCATCAGTGAAATAAATCAGATTCACGTGTGTAAACATCATATTTCCTCCCTACTATAAGAATCTGAAAGAGCAAATAAAATCTTAAAGGTAAAATAGATATTGTGAAAGGGAAAAGAAACTGCTCAAACAGGAAGGAGAAACTGGGATTAAGGAGGGGGAGGAGAAAGAAAGAAGATAGAGGAAAAGAATATATACACACACAGGATAGCTGGGATAATTGTACTACTTACATCTGTTGGTTTACTGAAAGGAACTGTTGATGTGTAATTGTTTGATCAATCTTGCATGCCTATATCTGGTTATCTGGGCAACCAGTTTGAAGATGACGTTGTGTACTATAACAACCATTGTTAATATCCTATCACCACGTTTTAAAATTCTGCATAATTTTTATTGCTCTCTGTGCTGTTTATGGATTTGTTTTTATGTTGCTTTTTAAATGAAAAACAAAATTTATATGTGTATATGAGGATAGCTGGGATAGGTGTATTGCTGGTGTATGTAGTTTATTGAGAGGAATGGTCAGTGCTTAAAATTTTCTTTTTATTTGACCAATTCCACACGCTTGAATTTGGTAATTAGAATGACTGATCTGAAAACAATATGCAGTATAAGAACCCTTGTTGAAACCCTACCATTTTGTATGGTGAAGCTCTGCATCATTTCAATGTTTTTTTTAATTACTTTTTTTTCACTTGTTACTGTCTTTGACTGTTTGATCAGTCTCACGTAGTTACGTGTAATGGGCTGAATCACAAACTTCTATCATTTTTTCTTGAAGCCATGAATCATATTTGTGGTTTTTGTGTTGTTTTGATTTTTTCTTCATTGTTTTCCCAGGTTTCTCTTTTAATTTTAAAAATTAAAAAAAGAAATGACATAGGAGAGGGAAGCTTACTTATTATAGTTGAATTTTCAGTATAAAAAAAGGTAAATATAAAAGCAACAATTTAAATCTTTCTGGTAATCAGGTTAGCCTGGGACAAATGAATGAAGAGGCACGTCAAAGTACTTTTCCATGGTCTGATACAAATGCAGTCCAAACTATGTTTTGAGTGAAGGATACTAAAAATATTAAAGAGGAGAAAAAGGCCCCTATCAACTGCTAGAGAACAGAAATGGAACCAATACAGCAGTGAGCAGCTAATCTTCATCACTCCAGGCACTTCGCTTCTTAGTACTAGAAGGTACACTCAAGCCTCCCTAATGAAAATTCCATAGTAGGTGTAATATTGTTACACTTCTCATTTTTAGGGTTAGCTTGATTCGGGTACCAAGGGAGTCACATACAGCACTGCCTTTGAAGTTAGGGGAGGACTTTCTGCCTTGATGTCGGTAGATGTTTCAAAGTTAACTTGGCTCTGTTCAGGCAAGGAACAAAGAAAGAATCAGAGAAGAAATTTTAATAAAATAGGTTTTCTCTACACAAGTAAATCATAAATATACAGGAGAGTACCAGCAATGTAAAAGAAATGTCATACTCCAAGGAACAACAGTTTGATGTAGGTGTCACAGATAAAAATTTTTCTTGAGAAAAATGTTGATGAAATGTCTGTGAAACCTTGAGAAAAATATCCCTGTATACTCAGAACTCTATTAATGAAAATACCTTTCATATCCACTAGATATATCCAAACTCTTTCTGCAGTATGACAGACAAACTGCCTGATTTATAACTACACTGGTTCAGGTTATATGGTTCTGTTGAAAATAAATATAAGCACTGTATTTACAATGTACATGTTTTTGAATTTCCTCAAAATTATGGTGAAACTCCATAATAATATCTGCTTTTATGTGAGATATATTGTGGGAAGTATTTACTCCATGGCACTATGTTTACAAGAAAACTTCTGACAAATCCGAGAGTAATAAGGGCTTGTTTCCTTCTTGTTTCCTTCCCTGAGCATATTCCATATCAATCCACCCATATAATCATGCATCATCCTCTCCTTGGGATCGCTGTGTTTTCCAGATAAACACTAAAATTAATATAAAACAATCGCAGCAAAATTTCCTAGTCTGAGCCAACTCACGAAATGTAGATCCCCTCAGCTTTGTATTCATACCATCATTCTGATATACTTGCTTTAGATTTGTCTACAACGTGGCAGTATGGATCTTCTCAGGTACCTATCTCCATAATGAAATCCAGTCTCCTCCCTTCTGTTCCTTTGATGACTTTCCTGCATTTATGATGTACAACATCTGTGTTGATTGTGTTCTTCGCAAATATACTTAATAAGCCGTGGGTACCTCCATCACAACAATTTCCTTTACCTTCTTCCTGTCGGTTGTCTCTCTCTTACTCACTGGCAATGAGATTAAGGGACATTTGTACTTATAAAAGTTTCTGCAGTGTTTCAGAACTGAGGGCCGCAACTATTATCCCCTCATATTTCAGTGCAAACTTGATAATTTCTAAGATATATTTGATTACTCACCACTGTTTATAAGGCCCTCACTGTCTTCCTCAGTTCTTGCTCCTGTAACAAAGTCCCATTAAGTAGGTAACAGCAGAGATGCCTCTCTCACAGAAGTAGCGGCTGAGAAATCCAAGGTGAAGTTGCCTGCAGATTTGCTGCCCAGTGAAGGTCAACTTCCTCACACAAGCACCCTTTGCCCTGAGTGCTCTTACAGTAGAAGAGCAGGGCAGCTGTCTAGGGTCTCTTCTGTAAGGCACTAACTTCCAGCAGGAGGATCTGCCTCTTCATCAGCTGACCCAAGAGCCACTCAGTTCTTCATACCAACAGGTTGCGGGTTTGGATAGCAACATATAAATTTTGAGTAGTACAAATACTTGGATCAGATCCTGAGCACAGTAAACAGTACAATATTTCCAAGTTGGTGGAAATATATTTAAATAGTTTCCTTTAGCAGCATGTAGTGGTATCCATTCCTTCTTCCACCACTTGATTCCTGGACCCATGAATCCTGGCAATGGCTGGACACAGTAACATACAGTGGACACTGATTAAAGGCATATACTGCCTTTTGAAATATCTTACCCGAGCCCTGCAAGCTATTGCCACCTAGCTGGCACTGTAATTGTGTCTTCAAAAGACCAGTCCATCTTCCTATCAATCCAGCTGCTTTCGGATGGTGAGGAACATGGTAAAACCAGTGAATTCCATGAGCATGAGCCCATTGCCTCACTTCTTTTGCTGTAAAATGTGTTTCTTGGTCGGAGGCAATGCTATGTGGAGTTCCATGATGGTGGATAAGGCATTCTGTAAGTCCACGGATGGTAGTTTTGGCAGAAGCAGTATGTGCAGCAAAGGCAAATCCATATCCCGAATATGTGTCTATGCCAGTGAGGACAAAACACAGTCCCTTCCATTATGGAAGTGGCCAAATATAATCAACTTGCCACCAGGGTTCAGGTTGATCACCCTGGGGAATAGTGCTATATCAGGGACTCATTGTTGGCCTCTGATGCTGGCATATTGGGCATTCAGCAGTGGCTATAGCCAGATTGGCCTTGGTGAGTGGGAGTCCATGTTGCTGAGCCCATACATAACCACCATCTCTGGCACCACGCCCACTCTGTTCGTGATCTCATTGGGCAATGACAGGGGTGGCTCATGTAGGAGGTTGGCCACTATCCACAGAACAGGTCATCTTATCCACTTGTTTATTAAAGTCCTCTTCTGCAGACGTCACCTTTTGGTGAGCGTTTACATGGGAAACAAGTATTTTTACATCCTTTGCCCAAATGGAGAGGTCAACCCACATACCTCTTCCCCAAATATCTTTGTCACCAATTTTCCAATTATGTTCCTTCCTTCCAAGTTCCTGATCATCCAGTCAGACCATTGGCTACGGCCCACAAGTCAGTATACAGTCGCACATCTGGCCACTTCTTCCTCCAGGCAAAATGTACTGCCAAGTGCAAAGCCCTAAGTTCTGCCCACTGTGAAGATTTCCCTTCACCACTGTCTTTCAGGGATGCCCTCTGTCCATTTGCAGGTGGTGCCTGCATAGCGTGCAGATCCATCCGTAAACCAGGCCCTAGCCTTCTCTTTCTCTGACAGCTAATCATATGGTACACCCCACAGGGCCATAGGTGCATGCTGGGTAAAAGAAGGCAGTACAGTAGGCGTAGGAGCCATCGGTATCTGGGCAACTTCCTCATGTAGTTTACTTGTACCCTCTGGACCTGCCCTGGCTCAATCCTGAATATACCACTTCCATTTAATGATGGATTGTTGTTGTGCATGCCCAACTTTATGACTTGTTGGGTCACATAATACCCAGGTCATGATAGGCAGCTCAGGTTGCATGGTGATCTGGTGTACAATAGTCAAGCATTCAGTTTCCACTAGGGCCCTGTAGCAGGTCAAAAGCTGTTTTGCAAAGGGAGAATAGTTATCTGCAGATGATGGCAGAACCTTGCTCCAAAATCCTAAAGGCCTCCACTGTAATTCACCTATAGGAGCCTGCCAGAGACTCCAAACAGCATCTCTATCTAACACTGATACTTCAAGCACCTTGGGATCTGCTGCATCATATAGCCCCAGGGGCAGAGCCACTTGAACAACAGCCTGGACCTGCTGCAGAGCCTTTTCCTGTTCTGGACCCCACTCAAAATAAGCAGCTTTCTGAGTCACTCTGTAAATGGGCTGGAGTAAGACATCTAAGTGAGGAATGTGTTGCCTCTAAAATCCAAGTAGGCACATTGGGCGCTGTGCCTCTTTTTTGGTTGTGGGGGAAGCCAGATGCAACAACTTATCCTTTACCTTAGAAGGGATATCTCTACATGCTCCATACCACCGGACTCCCAAGAACTTCCCTGAGGTAGAAGGCCCCTGAATTTTTGTTGGGTTTGTTTCCCATCCTCTGGCTCTTAAATGCCTTACTAACAAATCCAGAGTGCTTGCTACCTTCTGCTCACTATTACCCCTAGTGATCCACTAGCAAAATTTTTGCTTCCTGTACCCACAACCTTATGTTCTGCTGACTTAGAAGTCTTACTTTCAGAAGGGGAAAGGTTTACACCAGGAAGCACAACAATGATTCCATTGAACTGGAAGCTAAGATTTCACCCTGGTCATTTTGGTCTCCTCATGCCTCTGAGGATAGAAGCTAAAAAGGGAATCACAGTGTTGTCAGGGGTGATTGACCCAGACCATCAAGGGAAATGTGGACTACTGCTCCACAATGGAGAAAAAGAAGAACATACGTGGAGTGCAGGAGATTCCTTGGGACGCCTCTTAGTATTACCTTGCCCTATTATTAAAGTCAATGGAAAACTACAACAACCTGATACAGGCACAGTGACAAATGGTCCAGAGCCTTCAGAAATGAAGGTATAGGTCATTCCATCAGGAAAAGAAGCAAGACCTGCTGAGGTGCTTGCTGAAGGCCAAGGGAATCCACAATGGGTGGTGGAAGAAGGTAGTTGTAAATAACAGTGATGGCCCTGTGACAAGTTACAGAAAAGAAGATTATAATGGTACTATTTCTCCTTTATATAGTGCTAAGCAATATAATGTTCATAGACTTATTACTGGTTCTTAGGGATTGTTAAACCAGTGTTATAATGTTCAAGTTATGAAATTATAAGGGAAAGAAAACCAAAGAAAATTTACATTCTATTTGGGTGAGGGGATTATTGTCTATGATGAATAGCTATAACATGTTAGGCACAATTATATACGTATCTTTATATCTGGGGATTGGTTTAAAGAAATGTGTTTGGTAGCCAAGTTGACAAGGGGTGGATTGTAGTGGTTGATTGATTACATCAACTTGAGAAGTTTAGAAGCTTAACTACCTTGGTTCAGCAATTGGTTCACAACTTTACATCCTAGTGTGTAGATGAGCTACCCTAGGGTGGGTCATCACTAGATGATATAAAAGGGAAATGCGAAAGAACAGAAGAACTTCTGGTCATTGGGAAGAGCTCTGGTCTTCACCTTCAGCTTGGACTTCGTCTCCTGGCTTCTGGTGCAGGCTCTTCGGCTTCTGACTTGGATCCTTCAGACCTCTGTCACAGACTCATCAGCCTCCTGGTATGGACTTGCATGAAACTCTCCAGTAAACGCCAGACCCTGGTCTGATTCTTTCAGTCTTTAGTGTGCAGATGGCCTCTGCATACTTCCTCATACAATTCTTTTCCTGACCATAGTAGGTCAATCTTGGAACCTTTTTATACATTTGTACATCTTGTGTCATATCTGTTTCTCTAGTAAAACCCTGACTGATACACAGCATTATGCAGAAGTCATTATATATGCATGCACCATATACCAATCTGTTGATTTAACTTTTTTGAATAAGGTATTTTATCAAAAACAATTAAAAATACCTATTTTCTATTCAAATCTTCAATAAATGAGTATGTTGTTTCCCATCTTCTTAAAAATAGGAATATTTTTAAAAATTATTTTGTTACTGTGAATAAGTTTTATAAGCTGATGCCCCTCCACACAAGTAGAGTCAAGTACTCATTGTGTTATGCTTTTGGGAGGGTGTGTGCTAGATAAAGCTGTTCAAAACTGATTGCACCATATTGCAACAGTATCTGTCATGCAGTAGATTGGGGAGGTAAGTTCTTGCCATTCATTTCTCTATCTTTCAAACTCCCATTCATTCACGAAGTAGATTTAGAAAGCACTTCACTTTAGTTTCAGAGATTTCTTTCAAATATCTATACTTTATTCATCCATTTATTATACTACTACTAGTAATATACCAGTGTAATGAATTATTTAATCATATGTCTTTCAAGTAGAAGACAAAGTACTAAAACACGATATAAACATCCTCATCTACAACAACATGTCTGCAATATACAGAGCATTGCTTTCTGTGAATCAATCACATTCACACACATGTATCAATAAGTTAGTCTAATATTGCGTTAGGAACATGGATAAAGACATGTAGATGTGTAAGGTAAAAACATTTGTATCTACATCAGTGTATGATATGTATGTATATATACATGTGAGATTACACACCTGTGTCCATATGATGATTAAAATATTACTGAGAAATATTGAAAAGGAATTAGTTATGAAGTATAACATTGACGTCGTGGTTCACTTTAAACTTTGTGCTATTATCTGAACTAACATGTGTTATCTGTCCTCAGATGCGTTTTAAGACATGAGAAAGCTTCTACTATTTCACAAGAGAGTGATAAAAATGGTTATAGCTATTCTGATAGAACTTTACCTCCCCATTCTACATCCTTTCCACATATTCACAGGATCCAGGACTTTCGTCTGTGCTTATAGAGATCTGTAAGCATGAGACATTTCCAGGCTCGTCTCACGACAGAGACCGGAGGAAGACACACGGGTTCTAAGACGGCCTTTGGCAGGGTCTACCGGTGCTCTTTCAGTCCTCAGTTGTTGAGCATGAGAGTTAATTGTTGGAGCTCAGAAGTACCAGCAGCCTGCAAGGGAGCATCTGATTGACAAGCAGATATTTGTGTCTGTCAGCCACCCACTCAGCAACCTGGAAAACTTCCTGGAAAGCAGATATCTAGTAAAATTTTCAAGATTTTCCTATAGGCATATATAAGATCTTTGATGACTTTTCCCTAGAGATTGAAAAAATATGATGCTTTATGGAATACTGAGGTCAAATTTTGAAGGATTTTTGTAGTGTGAAGTAGTTACTCAATTATGTTCAAAATGTACATCTGAATATTCATTTTTCTCAAAACATGATGGTTAAAGACAAACCAAGGAAGGTTTTCATTTCAGTTGTTTGCATTTGGAATATCTGACTAAACAAAACTTTTCTATCACACTGATTTTTTAAATTAGATACACAGCAAACACCACAGGTAGAACAAGACCTACATAAATAAATTTATAGATCAGTGAAAGTAAATGAGATTTTCTGGAGGGTAACATTGTCTACAGAAATACAAAAAAAGATTCTTCTATCCAATCTTTTGGGAGGGTTATAAATCTTTTAGAAGAGACTAAGAGTAATAATTCTGTAGCTCTACTTTTAATAAACATTTAATTATGTTTCTTAAAACATGAGAAGCATCTCTAATTTAAACTGTGTCTGGTGAATTAACATCAAATGTATATGCTTCAAGAAATAATTGTAATACTTCTTGAAATATTTAATATTTTAGAAATTTTTTTCAAGGAAATTTCAGCTTTTTAGCTTTTTTTACACATAATCATAGCACAAACATTGCGATTACAAAAATATGCCACCTCTGGTATGCTCACACATGGATATTAGTGGCCTGTGGTGGAACTTCTCCAACCTGTATTTTTAAATTAATATTGTGGTCATGTAGGTATGTAGTCATATAAAGCAGCAAAGACATACCAAAAAATATTAATAGGCACAGAGAAACATCATTGTAATATTTATAGGGAAGAAATAAGAATCACTTTAGATGAATATTCAGAAGGGTCGGTATAAAATGAAACCTTTAAATTAAAATTGAGATTTATTTATCTCAAACATTATACATAAGCACTTACTGCTTATTACTACATGGGGTGGGTGACTTCTGTGTCTACAAAAGTTGAGCTAGGCATGAACTCTTTCTGTGTTGAAACATTCTCAATGCCTCTTTATCCTTGAAGGGATCTAGAAGAGTTATAAAATAAATAAAATTTTATCAGTGAATGGTGGTATAGAACAAGTATGTTCCCTTTTGGGGGCTTGGGAGGCAAACATTACCTTCAACAGGTGGGGATGGTTTGTTTCACATACCAGCTAATGTACTGTGAGTTCTCCAAAGATGTAAGCAGAGAGATTTCTGGTCTGATGTCAGTTTCCCCAGCACTGAGAAGGAAAATGCTCCTCCAAGTTCAACTTTCACAAGCAGCATGAATTCACTGGAAGTCTTATGCTTCCCTTGGAACAATGAGGTGGAGAATCCAGCTCTGAATTTCTATGTTGCTCTTCAGCTCTCCAGAGGGCCTGACTGTACCCTACCCCTATTCCTAGAGCTTTCTGAGTCCTATAGCTCCTTGTTCCCCATGTTACCCACATCTATGTCTAAGGGCTTCCCATTAACTTATAGTTATGCCAAATCTACTTGATATTTTATGTGACAAAATCTTTACCACTAGGGCATCAGCAGTAGCCTTCAGCCAGTGAGTATTTAATGAAGTACAAGATCCAGTTAATATATAAGATCTAAATTATTTCCTGGCACATTGATAATAGCTCTACACTATTTGGGGGCAGACATTTCTGAGATGTTTTCAAATGGCCTCAGAGTTTCTCTTTGGCAGGAATATCTATTTGGTGTCTTTTAGGTGACTTAGAAGTTTGCTCTGTATTGAATGCCCCACCCCTATCCTATGGTAATTCTTCGATATCTCAATTTACAGACACTCAAATCCTTCTCTTTGCTCTATTCATGGGCAAACCAGACAGCTTCAATACTTTTTGGAATTATTTATCTCATTCTGTTAAGAGATACATGATCCAAACTATAGTCAGCCATATTGATACAAAAAAGTTTTTCATTCTTTTCTTTTCTTTTTTTCTTAAGTTTTTGTAGAGCTGTGCTTTTAGAATGTGTAACTGAGCCTGCCGCAATCATTATGTCCATTCCTTTGTATGTGTTTCCACTCAGCGACTTGCAGCTTAGATTGTATGACTAAGAAGGCAAAGGAAAATGCTAACAGTGGAGTTGTAATATGTTTCAGGCTCTTTTGCAAGAGCTTTGCACGTACCACCTTGTTTCAGTTTAACCACCCTTCAAGGTAGACATCGTATGAGGTGGTTTTCCAACACTATATAGTGTGTTCCGATTTTAGAAAATTACAGAAAAAGATACACTGCCATAAACCTTCCTCAGAATGCTTTCCAGTGCTCAGAACACACTTATCCCATTGTTTGTGTCACATTCTGAAGCGGTTCCGGAGGTCTTTTGTATATTTAGGTGTATTTCGTTGCTGCTTCAATTTCTGTATTGAGTGAAAATGTCTACTCTTCATTGCCATTTTGAATTGGGGTAAAAGTCAGAATTTGTTCAGTGTCTGGCACTGTGTATAAAATGGATGGGAACTCAGTGGAATGCATGTATGAGCCTGCAATTCCATGGGATGACACCAGGCAGTGACATTCACCATATTATTCATCATACTGTACCTCACAAAGATACTCTTGAAAGAAAACTTCCAGAACTTTCTAAACACTGGCAAAAGTGGCAAGATAACTGCTCTCAAATCCAGGGGGGAGTATATTGAGGGAGAATGATGATAAAGTGTCTTTTATGGTAATGTAATTTTAAAATGTAAACATTCGCCTTATATTTAGATTATTTTTGACACAGTGTCTGCCTATGTAGTGAACTTAATTTGTAACCCAGTCTGCTAAAAGAAACATAATAATCTACATGGCTTATACACATAGAAATTTATTTGGGCAGGTCTGACAACTGGAAAATTTTCCAGCAAGGTGTCTGAAAATTAGGTGCCCCTTCCTCACTGCTGCCCATCTTCTCAATGTAACTTCACATGAAAGAAGGAAGTAGAAGTCTCTCTACTTTATGGGGCCACATTCCTATTTATTTTGTCTCCACATCCATTATTTAATCAACTCCAAAGGCCCCACCTAAAATCCTCACCTCGAAAGGTACAATTTCCACAGGTGGGTTTTGTGGGAACACAAAGCTTGAAGCTACTCCAGTGATGAACAGAAGTAAAGCCATAGGGAGAAATGCTGTGGACACAGCCAGTAAGGCTTTCTGATGTGCACACCGCTAGTGGAGTACCCTCTAAAGTCTGTTGAAGTAAAGAGTGAAAAGGAAGTGGGCAAGTGCCATGTCAAGAGCAAGGTTGGTACTCTTGAGACAGTGTGGAGCTCCTTCATTACGCTGACTCTGCTGTTTAATTATAATGCCAGCATCACTGATCAGGCTCAGTGTTCCTGCAGTGTACCCAGGCTATCCCGCAGGATCAAGTACTGACCAAATAGGCAGAGTGTGAAAGGGGCGGCCTCTAGAGTGGGTGCTTTCTTTAGAGATATGTAGTCCCTTAGGAGTAAGACTGCATGTATGTGCACACACAAACACACACACACACACACACACACACACACACACACTATATATATATATATATATAATATATATATAATTAACATCTATCTTTATGAATAGATCTCCTTTGAATTTAGAAAATATTGCTTATTTTATTTTTTTGGTTTGATGTAAAACAGTCAATATTTGAATTTAACTCTTGAATTTGTATAGTAATATAAGTAACACAAGCTACTTTTCTTTTACTGTAGTCTAGAAAATTTTTATGCTGTAAGTCACAGTTTCATGTTGCAAGATGTGGAACTATTTCACATAATCTGACTTGCTAATCTTTTTAAAAATTTTTTTCACTTGCTAATTTATACCCACTGTATGTTTCTATTTTTTTAAGATTCTTGCTCATATTTCACAATTTCTGATAAATTAATCAAGAAAATAATGCAAGAGCAAAGACAGTCACATTTAGTGTTGCTTGAACTTGCATATTCATTACAGATACCAGATTACCATATTTTCTCTATAAAAACAGTATTAGCTCAGATAAGGAATGTGATTTTGAATACACATTATAAGTCGCACTATAATTTCAAGAACTAATGATTTCTTAGGAAGATTTACACTCTTTAAAATCAAACCAGAAACTAGAATTTATTAAGTATAACACAAATTATGAATTTGGTTCATGGATAAATAGATGCAAACATTCTAGAATTTTTAAAACAATTTTCTGCAGTAATTTAGAACATTCACCACTGATTATTTAATTTGATCTTCATATTTACATGAACTGCCTCTTAATGTTTAGTACTATAAACAAACAACACTTGCCAATTTGTCAGTACATGTAGGATCCAACATGGTCTAATCATTTAATAAAGGAGTGGGAAATTAAACATTTTGTGATGAACACAAATGAAATATAGAACAAACCATTCATATTTTTAAATAGTTATGCCATCAAATATTGTTGGACAACACAATTCACTTGTACTTATATTTCCTAAAATGGTTACATAACAGACATGACTTAAAAATTTCTTATCTGTTTCCAGTACTGAGAAAGTTCCCTATTTAAGTATGTCTTTCTTTTTCTCTCTCCCTAATGCTATAAACTTCATCATTGAGATTGATTTCTCCTAAACAACTGTATCTTTGTAGTTAGAGGTCTTATAATTATTATCGAAATTTTTAACCAGGTCTTGATGAAGGGATAAAGAATTGCATTTGTAGAGATAAAAATTGGTAAGAACAGGATACAGAAGATAAATATGATACAAGAGGAAAATATGTGCAAATATTTTACTGGTAACCAAAACAGAGTTGTTTTCTTATGCGTTGGTTCATTTTAAATTTATGAATCAATTCAAGAAGCACTTATTCAATGCATAAAATTTAGCATGAAACTCATATTCAATAATATCATCCCCTCAAGGATTTCGTAGTAAGGAAGGAACACTGTAAAACAATGCATTGTTCATAATCCAAGATGATTTCTTTTTTCTCTTCTTGGATTATTATTTTCTGCAATGTTATATCTATAAGCATAATGATTACCTTTCCAGTTTTCTGTTGCTTAATGGACATCCTAATCACTTTCTTCCTAGCCAAGATGTAATACTCACTACAGTCCTCACTATACAAAAGAGATTAATGCAAGATGTATAAATACATAAGGATTTACAAAGTAAACTTACAAAGTCCACCTGCAGAGTCAAATGTGGAAAAGTAGAAAAAGGCCATTGGCAACCTGGAGATCTGAAGGACCCAGTCAAAGCTAGAACACCTGGAGGTCACTGCAATGTAAGCCAAAGGGTGTGTCCTGGAAACCTGGAGTCTGTGTTGGAAGGCAGGAGATGGCACCCAAGGAGAAAGTGAAGACCGCAACCCCCTGAAGAAACAAGTGAGGTTTCTTTCTTTGCCTCTTATTCCATTCAGGCTACAAGCGTATTGACTGGTGCAATTCACATCCACAGTGGAGTTTCTGTCCTCATAAATCCCTTGCTCACATCCAGAACTACACGGATCCAATTTAGTTGCATGCTTCTTATATAAGTTTACATTAGGTTATCACAATACTGGACATCCACAAATAAAAGGAGAGGTTTATTTTGGTTCATGTTTTCAGCTCATGGTAAGCTGACTCCAAGGTAAAATTGCATGTAGAAAATTTCTGCTGGAGAAAATCTGTTCATGTCATGGCAGTTAGGAAGCAGAGAGAAGGGAAGAGATGTGCCCTTTCAGGTCATGCCCTCAGTGACCTATCTCCAGCTTTACTGTGTAACAGCACATTCAACTTTGAATTCTTCTATAGATTTACCCACCAATGAATCCAAAACCCTTATGATCCTCTAACTTTCCAGAACCCTCAACACTGAATATGAAACTTCCAGGGGATTTTGTAGATCCATAATATTTCACCCCTGTCATGAAAGGACTTATGTCTACCTCTTTGTGCAAATATATTTCATACATCTCTAAGAGTCAACAAACTTCCTACAATTTCAATGTTGTTGAAAAGTACAAGTCCAAAGTCTCCTCTGAGAATCAAGGCAACTTAAGTAGTGAGGTTGAGGTAAAAATCAAACAGGAGGTTGACTACCAACACACAATGGCACAAAGTATACTTTTCCATTCCAGAAGGGAGAAATACAGGAATAGAAAGGAATATGAACAAAACAAGACTAAAACCCAGCTAAGCAAACATTTCCACAGGTCCTGTATTTCCACGAGCAAATTGTGGGAAGATCTGAACTTCATACAGTTGTGACAGCTCTGCCCCTAAGGCATTTTAGATTATACACCTCATGACCTCCTTCTTTGGGTGGTTTTGCTCACTTAAAGAAAAATTCCTCAGTGGATATCCAGCATTTTTGCCTCCAAATTCTGGAGATCTCAACTACAATTTTGGCTTCACTCTTGTAGGTTAAAACTTTGTTCATAAAGGGTTACTCTACCTGGTCTCCAAGGTCCTCTTAAATCTGAGTAAAACCCTCCATAATTTTGCAACTCTTGCATTCCATATGTCCTTAAAACCAGAACTACCTTGATGACACCAAGGTCTGTTTCCAAATCAAGAGGTAGCTATGACTCTAGCTTCAGAGGCCTGTGAGTGCCGGGATGACTGAATACCCTGAATTAAATCCAAAGGAAAAAATTCTCTATGTGGCCTTTCTTGAAACATATTTTCTGTAACTCTCTTTTCAAAATAGTCTCCCGTTTCTAACTTTAAACCTACGAAGCACAGCCTTTTGAAGATTCCTGAGATAACCTTAAGGCATCTTTTCTTTTATCATGAAACATAGTATTTGAGTTCTTTTTAATGATAAAATTTTCAGTACCTGTACCCTTCTGCAGCACAACTGTACAGATGCTTCCTTCTGGTGAGTCTGAAAGCTTTTTAAATGAGCTTTTTGCTTCCAAGTCTCACTATAAACCTGACACACTCATTTCACAGCCCGATCATTGAGCTTTCTCAAAATTTTCACTGCCATAATAAGCAATTTGCTTCTCTTAACTGCAGTCACATAAAAAGCCTCAGGATATCCACAAAATTTAGAAAAGTCTTCTGCTACAGTTTATCACACATGGTCTCAGTCTGATGGGCAATGGAGTCCTCATTACAAACCAAACCCTCCTGAGCCTGGACTTTACTGCAAATATTTCTACTATCATTATGGTCTTTGGAGTCCAATCAAAATATCCTTTCAATCTTGGTTTACTTCATTCTCCATCTTCTCTAGTAAGCATCTCCCAACATGTATGAGCTCCCCCCAAACTACTTCTAAAGGCTTCTAATCCACATCGTTAGGTAGAGTCAGAAATGACTCCGCTTCTGGGACCCAGATTTTTCTCAGTCAATTTCCTCATCACTAAAACATAATACCCAATGCTGACACCTTAAAGGAGAGAGGTTTACTTTAGTTCACACTTTCAGTTCATGGTCAGACATCTCCACAGCAGACAGAGCATGTGGGAATGGCCTCTTGGAGAAAAGCTGCTCGTACTTGGAATGAGAAAAGAGTCACCGCGGAGGAAGATACCCTGTTCCAGTTCACATGCTGTGACTGACTTCCAACTACCCCCCGCGCTCTGACAGTACATCTCTGAATCCAACCACAGATGAATCAACTGATGAAAGCAATACTTCCGTGGTTCAATCACATCCTAAAAGCCCCACCTCTGAATGTGAGCTCTTTGAGAACATGTTAGCGATAAACAGTAAAAAACAGAAAAAATTTAATAAAACATATTTCCTTTTATTTGGAATAATTTCAAAGATTTTTTTAAAAATTTAGTAAATGAATAACACAGTAGCAAAATTATAGTTTCAGTGATTATATGTGCTTTTGCACATAGAATTTTGATATTTACATTTCTATACTTAGTAATATTAATTATATATTCTTTGAAATTAATTTTGATTGTACAACTGGAAAAATATCTAATATTTATCAAATATGTTTTGATGTTTATTTTCAAAGAGTAAAAAGATAAAAGCTTCTCCCAAATGCTCCCTAATTTGTCTGGCTCCTACAACTTTTGAGAGACACTATTCAGCAATATTCTACTTTTAACTTTTGCCACCTACTTATTTAATGTGACTATAAAATGGTGTTTCAGTATCATGAGTTGCTAATATGCTTGTGTCCTTTTCTTGAGGAATGAATGATAATAATTCATCAAACAACAAAACCATCTTTTTCCATCCTTTAGATCAGATAGAGTGAGATACTATCATTGGGGAGGCAGGGTTGGTGCCCACTCAGTCAGAGACAGCCATAGAGGACAGACTCTCAGCCTCTCTTCATCATTTAAGAATGAGGGATCAAAGTCTCAGAAAAAAGAAGACAGACTAGAAGAAATGGAAAAAGGAAAGAAAGAAAAAAGCAATATTATATTTTATAAATTATGCTTTTGAAAGTACTGTGTGTTTAGCACACAGTCACCTAATGTTATCCACATCTGTACTGTTTGACTGGTTTATGTTTCATTTCTTCCAGGTGCTTTACTCCCAAATCCCTTACTCAGACTACAAGTGTTTAGATTAGTAGTTGATAAGAAAAGGGCAGAAACTCTGATCTTAAAAGAAAAATATTCAAAGGTGTCAAGGGGTGTTTTAGGCCAAACACCAAAGATCACCCATCTTTACCAAAAAAGATAAACAAATAAAACAGAACATCCTTTCACTTGTGGGTGAAATGAGCCATTTATTTCCACCTGGATGTGGACAAGGACACTTCTCCTTTGAACCAAGACGAAATTTCCTAGAGATACACAAATTCTACAGCTTTTCCTTTCCAAATACACATCCATATTCACAGCCACATATTATGGTGCCTGTCTGTCTGAAGGGTCCATATTCTGTTTCTTTGAGTCTTTTCTTTCAAATTTGTGCCTAACAAATCACATTATGCTTCTTAAAAATAAAAGGAACTGATAAAAATTTGTTATCCTCAATTACATATGTAGTTCAATTATATGTAAGCATTATCAATGGCTACTAACATTGATTTAAAATATGCATAAGCAGTATGTATAGTTTTGTAGATTATATTTCAGATGTAATTTGAAAAAAGTATATCTTCTCATTTATCTTTTAATGAATCTATTTAGTAAGTTTGTCAAGCCGTTGGAGTAAGTACTAATACTACATAATACATAATTAATATATACTCACATATTTCTCTTTTCTATCAGCTTAAAGAACCAGAAAATTTGATAACTCAAGAGCAAGAAAAACAAGTAGCACTCAGATCCTGGTAGACTAGACATTTCTTCTTCAGGCTCTATTAGACCCAATGCACCCTGAAAAAGACTGATTCCAGGACAGTGGAAGGAAATCCACATGAAGATCTGGAGTATCCTATACTGCAACATTTTTAAAATAGAAACCACGAAGACACTTTGATATAAGTGTATCATAATGTTATAGGATCTAACTTCAAGTTCTATTTGTTGCTAAAATTGGTAAAGGACAAGAAATAAAGTGTTGTTCAATCAATTCTGTTCCAAAATATAAAGTTGAAGTTCAATATTTCTACACATATATACATCAATTATTTAACACAAAAATAAATAGGAGACAAGAAACAAATCCTCTATAAAGAATCTGTCACTTACATACATACTCAAATCTAAAGGGAACTTTATTCCCATTCCATTTGTAAAGTACAGAAGTATACACAAAATAGCTGACCAGCACTTCTCATGAATATCAAGATGATAAAAAGCAGCAGGAGTGTAAAAATAAACACATTCAAGAATAATCTACTCCATGTATTGTGGTGTCCTGGATTGGACCTTGAGACATAGAAAGGACATGTGATAAAAATCAAGTGAATGAGAATAAACTGTGGGTTTTATTTAATACAATACTATTTTATAAAATACTACTTACTATTGGATTATTGATTTTACAAATTTTACCAAAGTATCAAAAGTTGAATGAGGGACAACTGAGTGCGAAAACAGGAAAACTTTCTATTTCTTGAATTTTTCTACACATCTAAAAACTATCCTAAAATACATATGGATATATAATAGAGACAGGCACTTGTGCTTCTGAGCTATATCCCTGGTCCCTATATATATAATACAAATAGTTCATAATATATTAGATATTAGTGTATCAGGTCAAAAATTGCGGTAAGAGCCTACAAACTTGAAAAATGCATTTGTTCAAAAGTTGTATTTACAGAAGTGCAATAGAAAATGCATGTTGAAACCAAAGGAAGAACATATTTACATCAACAAACCATGACAATCTTCCCATCAAATTATTGAATACAGTTGGGAAAATATGCAATTCATAACAGGATACTAACAAAGCAAAATGAACTGAGTTTGTAAATACTTGAATCACCTCCTAAAATGTATTTTATCAGCATGAAAGTGTTGGAATTACACTAGTGTAATATTAATAAAGTGTTACTAGTTTTAGCTAACTCCACCACTGAAATATTAGGATTTAAGAATGATTTTATCATCTTATTTGGCCAAAAAATCTTCAATATTTTTGAAAAGATATAAATAATAGTCAAATTTTGTATGTACATCATTTACTCTAATGTCAAAACTAGACATGCTTTAAAATACTTATTATATAAAAGACTAAATAATCAAAATGAAGTGAATGAAATAATTTCATATAAAAAAGAATGGAAACAGTTATGATTACACTGTGAAAATATAGACAAATTTTAAGAGATTAAATTTCAAAACATTTACTCTATTTTATAAAACATGCGAAATTACATGCACAAAATTCCTAAAAGTCATTTAAATATTATTACTACACATTTTACTAATAAGCTACATTACATAGCATGCAAATAAATAAGAGATTTTATGTAAACACTCCACAACATATAATAATATTAGTTTAATAACTTTGGGGAATTTATTATTTCTGAGACTCTATGCAGACCATTGAATAAGATATAGGATTTCTAATTTGAAGGTGTTGCTTTCATAGGAAGAATTTGATTTTGAGAAAAGAAATTCATAAGCCGTTTTCTATAGGATAAGCTAATGACTCTATTACATATTTTTCTATTATAAACAATAATTAAGGGTTTACATCCTCATTTTTAGGATGGAGGTTAAATTATATCTTTTTGTGAGATACCTACAATCTCTACATTCAATTTCTGCCACAGTTACTTTTTCAAGTACACACAAAAATTGTTAGTTACACAATGGAATGCAAGATGGGTTGTATTTACCATCTCTGGTAACCAACATTTTAATGCAAAAGGATCTGACTCAATAAAAAGACTGTGTTGCCCTTTTTTTTAATACTTTCTATTATCTAGTAACCAGAATATTTAAAAAAAGACATCTGCATCATCAACCCCAAACGATATCTGAGCTGCTTTGTGCTGCATTTTCTCACAGTATGTCCACCAACATTTACACTTCCATAAGCCGTCCATGCAGTAGGCTTGCATTACCTCCTCCTACCAGGCCAATCCGAAAGGAGAGGATGTGTAGGACAGCGTAATTTTCCATGTTTGGTCATTTGAAAGAACAGCTCTCTGACAATTGATAATATGAACTTTTTAAAAGATGGAATTAATAGTTCTAAAATGGCAAATGTTGGATTTATACTAGGTTTGGACAGAGCTCTGTTCACGCAGATTGCTGTGTCCATCAGTGAAACAGCCTATCATTCCTGGAAGATCTGGCCTTTGAAATTATAGGATTTTATCTAAGAGACACACTGAGCTTTCTAAGATACTGAAGCACCAGAATACAGTACTGTAGATTCTGAATTTGCAGACTGAGTTACAGAAAGAAATGCAATGTAAAATTTTAAATCAACAAGGTCACACTGCTGGACATAAGTAGCTTGCAGGAGGGTCTCTGCTTCTACTTTAAGGGCCACTTCACCACTCATAAGCATTTTGCCATTATTTTTCTGAGACCCTTGGTGGGTACAACAGATGTGACCTTCAGAAGCCTTTTAAATAGACCTAGCTTCACAATATGCAAATTAACTTCATGGATGAAATAAGCAGTTCTTATTCCATTATTCATATTAAAATATACTCAGCAATGTTCCCTAAAATAGCCAATTGAGCTAAAAATTTTAATGTCAGTCAAAGCCCATAAATAAGATGGCAACCATAGAGAGAGCCTTCAAATGTAAATACAAACCTTTTCTTATTTTAAAATTTCTAGGGTAAAGTTACCACAAATGTATCCTCTGTGAGTTAAAGAAGTCTATAATTTGTGGGTTAAATTCCAGAATTAAAGTCAATAAATGAATTCAATTAACCTACAAGTCAAAAAATGGTCAAAAAATTTAAAGTTGGTGGTTATCTCCCTGAAGTTTGCTCACCCTCCAGTCTCTTCACAGAGTTTGTGGAATCCTAAATAGTTCACTTCTGTATTAGATGCGACCTAGTTTGTCACTCTCTGAACCAGTGAAGTTTCCGCTACTGAATTTGAATTGGTTTTCTCTGATTCTAACTCTTACATGCCTTCACATCCCAGAATTATATCATTTAGTAGAACACCTAAGAATATTGCAAGTTTCATATCAATTATATTCAAAAGTTCATTTTCAGCTCCTGGAGTAATGCATCACAAATAGGTAAGGCCTCCCAAGTCACACTTTCTTTGCAGAAGATCATAACAGTTTTAACTTTGCAGATATGTAAGGGATAAGCTAAGGAGAAAAAAGATTGATATTAGATTTGCCACCATGTCGGTTAAAACATATTAGATTTTCATAATTCAGGGTCTATGGAAATAAACTGTATTTAGAAAGAAGTATGAATCCACTAATAAGTACGTCTTACAGGCTATTATTACGGGTAGTTTACAAATTTTCAGTGCTAACAATTGTCATCCTCCTCCAACTAGCCCATACAGTTACACAACTCCAATTTCAGTAACACAGCATTCCCGGAGAGGTGAACGAACATTTTTTCTTCAGGATTATTTAGGAGATTATTTTGTTCCCTGTAACAGTTATTTATGTCTATGAAATGTTCTTTCCAATATTTTTTTCCTAATCACAAAGTAGGTATGTTTAAGGGAGTAACATTCAGGTGACTCTTAATTGAAACTGAAATTAAAGTTCAAAATCCCAGGGCACTTCTGATACACAGTGCTGAAAATCCCACACTGACCTTCAGATCCCCTCTGCCATTTCATTTCGTCAATCAGAAGACAAGCTAGATCAGAAAAGTAGATCAGAAAAGTAGAGCTCTTCATATTAAATCAGACTACTTATATCTGGAACCTTTCCTTGATGTAGCACTTATAATTTGTACTGGATTCAGAGCCTTCCCTGCTAGTTCCCTTCTTTTGTTATGCCCCAGATATTTGCTATTCTCACACACTATTTTAAATATTCTAAGGTGCAGGGATGCAAACATTTTAGAGACAAGTGCTCTGACTGCCACCCAGAACACACGTTGTTTGCAAAGTGCCAACACTGCAATGGAGCCTGAATACTGAGATTTTCATTTAGAAAAAACAATTTATACATCCACATCTTTTGTCTTTAAATAACATGTGCCATAAGTTGGCCTCCACTGCTATGGTGAGTTCTCAAGTATTGAGAGAGTGGAAGTGTGTAAGTTACAGAAGCCAATGTTACTTGAATTAGACCTGCTCCCCTTCACCTCACTGAGCTGATACACGTTTGGTCAAGGGAAACTCTGCTCAGCCGTCATTTAGTCCAGGGCTGGCCCACGCTGCTGCAACTGTCTGGTGTGGCTCCTCCTCAACACAGCTTCCCTTGGAAAGTCTTATTCGGGAAGGTTTCTCACTTTTCCTCACTGTTACTAAGTATGATTTTTCTCACCATCTGCAGCTGTATAATGCTGAAAGCATTCTGTTTCTTCAGAAATTTTAGCATGGTTTTCTCACAGTTTAACTTTTATATGAATCAAATTGAAAATAAACAACATTCAAAGAAAATAATTATCATTTTGTTCAATGTTCAACATTCAAAGAAGATAATTATCATTGTGTTCAATGGGCTCTTTTGCAACTTTTATGAAAATATGACTCCATATTGTTACTTTGAAGAAATTCTTATTTCTGATCAGATAGTAATTTCTCTTAAATTATTGTTTGCTTTTTTTGAATTGTTTTGGTCCATTATTAGTTCCTCCCTAAAAAACAAACATTAAAACACCCGCATTTTCTAAATAATCTCTTTGCTTAGCAAATAGACCTATCGTATCTCTTGTAGTATTTCTACATGTGAAGTCATATGCAGCCCTTTATCACTGTCTTCTTTCTCCCTTCGTGTGCACATGTTCTATCGGTTAAGGTCACAGTAATTCTTGTTAAGAAAATATCTTTCTTACACTACCTCAGGCAGTATCAGTATTTGTGCATAAACGTTGTTAAAATTCTGTCATTTTTTTTCTTCTTCTGATGGAAAAAGTAAAACATATCTTTAAACACTTTTGTTTTTTCTCTATTTTTTAAGCAAACTGCACTGGTATGAACAGAATTCTTCAGACTTAGAGCTGTTAAGTTGATCATTTAAAACTGGTTTTGCAATATTTTCTTTGAGTTGTTTCAATGTAAAGGTGGCCAGTATGGAGTTCAAACAAAGGACTATGCCCTGATATTTTTATTTTCAACTTTTTGATTAGATTTTTCCGTTACTCTGCATGTGTGTCTACAATTTAGTTTGCTGAAATATAGCTTGAGATATTAAATGAGCAAATCTGGATTACATAGGGTAACACATGAATGGAGTAATTTCTAAGATCTAGACAAAGATGACCCATTCAAAATTAAACCTTCTCATTTCTTCCATCAAACGAATGGCACTGGGCAGGGGAGGAAAAGAACAGTAAGATTTACAATTTCAGCCAGCTGTGTTCAATGGTAACTGATTGCCTCTCCAACTGTAACTGTATTACCATGCTTGGGCTATCATAACGAAGTACACAATTATGTGCTCTTAAGGCAAAGATATTTTCTTACAGTTCTGTAAGGCGGGAGCTCAAAATTAAGATGGCAGGAGGCCTGAGCAGTGGGGCGGCCTCTCACCTACAGATGGCCACTGTCTTCAGGTACCTTATGTGGCCTCTTTTTTGACATGTGAGTGCTGTGTACTAGGTCAGCAGCTGTCAATGTCACTGGCTGCTTTTACAAGAACAGTGTCTGATTACTTTAGCAATTCATCCTCATGATCTCTTAAATCTGAATTTCATTTCTAAAGTCACTATGTCCATGGTAATACTGGATATAGGGCTTCAGCAGACGAACTTGAGGAGAAGCACAATAAAGACTATAACAGTGAAAAGAAAACTGTATTTTTTTCAAGTATCCCAGATACATGAAACAATTACTCTTCAGATTTGACAACAGGCAGAGAAAACTTAAAGAATTCATTGCCCTATCACTATGCTACATTATAAGGGTACTCAAGAGAAAATTGCTTCAGGTACGAGGGAACTTATTTTAAATGAATAAAAGGAAAAAAATACGAGTGTGTGAATAACTAAAACTAATATTTTATCTGTTTTGAAATTTTTGTCAAAATTATCAAAAGAACCACAAATAATAAATATGTACGGTGGAATTTTCAACATGTATACAAATCAAAGATATAATAAAAATTGAATATAGATAGGATTGTAGAAACCAATGCATTCTGCTTTTAGTTTCTGAAAATATGTGCAAAGATAGATAATATTTAGAAATATATTTAAATAGATTAGAGTTATGCATTTTAGGTGCTATCCACCAGTGAGAAAATAAAACACAGGTGTAAGAGGTAGGAAAAGCGGGGAAAAGAGTGAGAGAAAAAGCTATACTGATGACAAGTACAAGACGATAGATTTAAATATATATCAACACGTACATTAAATTTAAATGACTAATAATTCAGAGATTGTCTTAGTGAGCTTAAGAACAATAACACTCACATGTTTTCAAGAAACTCAAATTATAAATAATTTAAAGAGAGAAAGAAAAGATAGCTGATGAGAAACAAGGAGGTGGCTTTGGGAGATCGGAAAGTCAGGAGCAGGGGAAGAGGGCGGATGTGGAGAAGCAGAGTGGACGATGACTCCTCATGTATAATCCGCCTGCCCAGGGTGAAGGGGTGTATTGTGCAGGCAAAACCTATGCCTACAGAAAACACTATTCATTTCTGGGTGGTCTGTAAGGCATAGGCCTTAACTGTAAGTAGAAAGTGTCAAAATAAACAGAAATATGTCATGGAAACAATAAACACAGGAACACTAGTGTGACTACAATTATAAGAGAAAATAGATTTTCTGACAATATTATACAAGATGAAGAGGAGAAAATGCTAGTCAGTATATGTATTTATCAGATAGTGAAAATAATCCAAATATGCTTTAGTCAGTCTTCTCTTTGCTGTGACAAAATACCTGACCCTCAAAGTTAAAAAAGGAAAGGTTTATGGTAGCTCACAGTTTGTAGAAATTTCAGCTGAGAGTTGGCTGGCTCCAAGGCAGTGCGGCATGGCAGAGGGGCATCACAGGGTCTGCGGTGAGCAGCGGGCAGGAAAGCACCAAAGTAACAAGCAGAAGCAGTGCTTTCTTTCTGTCCCTTCTATTCTGTCCAGGTTCAGGCCATGAAGGCTGAGGCACCGTTAATTCCAGCACACATCCTTAATCGCAGCATCTCATGGAACAGATTCAGCCACTTCCAAAAAGCCCCACCTTTGACCCCACGGGGCACTGAGGGTACATCTACTGCAAGCCATGACATACTAGAAGCTTAATATCAAACTGGCAGAGCAGAGACTAACAGCTAAAAGGACAAAGAGAAAAACCTAGTCATAAATGAATGCTTTAGCTTTAATATTTCAGGAAAATATGCGTGAATATTGAACAACATTACCAAACATCCTGATCTCATTAACATTTAATGGGCACCATGTGCCAGATTTACAAAATGAACATTATTTTCAAGAGCCAATGAGACATTAATCAAGACTGATCATATGCTGAAGTATAATGTTATAGTTGATACATTGTGTCAACTTGGGGAATATGGAGGTTTAACTGAGTGATTCAGCAGGAAGCTGGGGTGCTTCCTTTGTAAACATCCTGAGCCTGTGGAAGAGGAGGGCATGGAGATTGTGTGAGAGGTTCACCACCCCTGGGTGGGGGTAGGCTGTTTACAATGTAGGCAAGAAAAGGAGGCTGCTTGCAGCCATTTCTCCCTTTTGCCTGTGGTTTTTGCTGTGCTCTGCTGCCATGAATATTTGCCCTCTGCCATGTGCCATTCTGCTTCATAACCAGCCAAGTACGGACTGGAACCTCCACAAACTGTAAGCTAAATACACCTTTCCTTCCTTTATTTTGGGTGTTGGGTATTTTGTCTCAGCAACGAGAAAAAAGTAACCAAGACATATAAAAACCAGTATCAAATTGAAAACTGAAAGATATTAGTAAAATCTTCAAAATATTTATACAGTTTTAAAATGTACTTATAAATGATCCAATAGTCCAGTAAAGGAATCATGAAAAAATCAGAAATTACTTTGAAATGAATAAAAATAAACATATTAGAATACATGAAATGAAGGAAAACTAACGTTTAGAAGCAAGTTCATAGTTAAAATAATTATGTAAAAGCTTAGATATTTAACCTAAATTATATAAGTGCCTACTTTTGTAAGTCAGAGAAAAGATATTTCAAGTAGAGAATGAATAAATAATAATTACATTACATACAATAATAATTATAATGAGATAATAAAAGTAATAGAAAACCATAACTATATCTGAGATAAACTAAATCAAAGCAGATTTGTTTATAAGACCACTAAAAGTGATCAGTTCTATGCATACTGATCCAAGAACAAAAGGAGAGTAAAGAAAACATAATTTCATTTTTCTTTTCATCTTTTTGAGACACGGTCTTGCTATGCAGCTCAGGCTGGTCTTGAGCTCACTTTGTAGCCCAGACTGGTATCGTACTGTCAACGATCCGCCTGCCTCAGCCTTCCGAGTGCTGGAATTATAGACGTGAGCCACCATGCTCAGTCAGAAAATAGAAATTTGACACCCTGATTTTTTTCTTACCTTCCCCAGCACTAGTAACTTAAATACAAATTTTCACTAATATTCTGTAAACTGTGGGACTGAAATATCTTCTCTTCAGCATACCTGATTAAACTATGTCCCTCAAGGAGCTAATTGGACTGTTCCTCACATTCTAGGTTCCAGGTCGGCACAGTCTGTTGTGTAGTTCTCAGGTTGTCAAAAACCATGCACACAATCTCCATATATACTTGGGACTCACATATGCACCTTCAGATTTCTCAAGTTTCCTGAGTCACTTATCAGACACTACACACTGACACCTCTCTACTGCATAGTTTAAAGCATTTGACATAAAAATATGACTAATGGAGATTAAAATATGAACATTTCCCTCTTTACTCACAAAGGCTTTGAGAATGTGGCTTGGGTGTTTCACCTAGGTGAACTTTCTTATATTTCAGTGCTTATTAAAATAGATATAAAGTGCTGGTTCTACAAACACTTGTAGCTACAAACAATATAAGAACAATATGAATGAAAAAGAAGAAAAGGGAGGTACTACATTTTGGAACTGTATCTTATTTTAGCAGAAATTTTTTAAAATATGATATTACACCTCCAATTCTTATGTCATAAATTTTATGTTTCCAAAAAACCAACATGCTCGGAGAGTCAACTTTCACTCAGAAGAAAATCATCTCATTAATAGGAGCTAGTGACAGAAGGAAACCTATCCATTTGTAAAATCATGTTCTCTGGAGAGCTTCCAAGACATCTACTTTTACTTTTTTTTTTTTTTTTTTTTTGCAGTACTGGGGATTGAACTCAGGACCCTGCGCTTGCTAGGCAGGCGCTTATTCCACTGAGCTATATCCCCAGCCCTAAGACATCTACTTTTGATGAAGATGAAAAATATAAAAATTCAGTAAGTACAGGTGAACTTGGGAGTGATCATGTCAGTAAGTTAAATTTTTTTGTTTATTTAATAAGAAAACATCTAGCTCATTGAAAATGTAAATAATTATGGTACTATGAGATATGTGTGATGCTTTAACTAGACAATGGCTTGCCTTTTTAAAATCTAAACTAGAAAAACACACACACTTAAACCATCAGATTCATCCGCATTTGTGGATCTTACTTTGGAGAAATCGGATGAACAACTGGAAAATTTGTAGGAATCCATTAAATAAGACAGATTGTGCTGCTGCCTGTGTTTTGCACTTTATTCAAATATTGATACACTTTAGTTGCACCGAACACATATTCCATTTCCTACCTCAAATTCAGAAAGAATACTCTTGAAATTTTTCTCATCTTAAACACTGTCGCAGGACTCTCTTTGTAAAAGAGATTTCTCTTCATCTCCACTTGCGTTTCTCTTGTTGGTGAACCTCCTAACGTGTCGTGCGGGCAACTGGCATCAGGTTTAAACACACTGCATCTAGAAGTTCATCCCTCCATAATCGGAACGGCCTCCCCCGACCTGCACCTCATTCCCTTTGGAGACACCCTGAATTTCTTCTTCCTGTGAGTGCTTCCTGTGAACTTTCTTTAATGTTTGTCGCCGCTGCCTGCAGTCTGATTTGACCCTTTACAGCCTCCCTCTTACCTCACCCACATTCTTCTCATCTGCAAGCAGTTCAGTCACAAAGTCTACATTATTATTTGTAGTCTCTGGAGCTCTCAGTAATTTCCCACCCTTACACTGACCTTTTCCTGTTCCGTAAGGCTTTCTTCTTTAATCACTCTTTTCGTTATACTCATCTGCCCTTTTCTGAATCAGAACTCGTTCTCTTACATTGTGCCTTATACCACGATGTGGAAAGTGTATTTAGCACTATACTTTCTAGTCTAACGCCAAGAAGGATAAATACTATTCACAATAAGTTAATGCACAAACTAAAACCTTACTTTTGATATCAAATATAATAAAGTTCACTTCTCATTTTCTAAGATGTGAATGTTCAAGTTTAGACAAGAAAATATAAGCTCAAACTCAGAGACTCTGGGCAAAGCCCAGCAACCTGTGAGAAAGCATCCCGTAAGTACTAAGTTGTTTGAGAAACATTGCTCTAAAAACTGACAGAGATCAATAGTGAGACCTTGAGAAGAGAAAAGAAGATTATAAGGATACGTTTTATATACTGAGAATTTATTTCCTATGGAAAGGAAATGCATTTTCACAATAATAACACACACAAATTTCACGTTTATAGAGTTATAAAATATAAATAAAATATTACATTTTGAAAATGTTTTGTGTTCACAGCAGTTTTAGTGACATATGCCAACATGTAAGAACAAACCCAATGTTTGTGAACAGTTGAAATGAAGGACGTGGTGTGTGCATACAGTGGAATACTACTGACACTTACAAATAACGTGGGTATGATACGACAGCGCGGATGAACCTTGGAAGAAAATTAAGCCCAAGCCGAAAGAACAAATGCCATATTATTCCACAGGGTTCGCTACCCAGATGAGGCGAAGTGCCGGACAGTTCCCAGGGTCTGTGGCAGATAGGAGGATGGAGAATTACTGTTTAAGAGGCAAAGAATTTTTTATTGAAAAAGTTGTTTTGAATCATTAAGTATTTTTATTCTTCAACATTCTATGTAAAGAGAATACCAGACTCAGCTTTGTCTCTTTCTTTTTTTCTGGTACCAGGAATCAAACTCAGGACCTTGTGCTCACCAGGCAGGAGCTGTGCCACTGAGCTCTACCCTCAGCCCAAGATTTGCTTTTGGATGTGTTAATCAAATTATTCCTGTCTTACCGTCTGCAATCTGATGTTACCTTCATTTTGCTCTTTATTTATGACATTTCTGAAAATATCTTTTGTTGTTAGGGTGGTTTGTAGTTCTACAAAAACTTTGGAATTACTTTCTCAGTTTCAGAGGAGAGTCGGGTGTGATGGTGCACTCCTGTAATCCCAGCACTGGGGAGGCTGAGGTAGAAGGATCATTGAGAGTTCGAGACCAGCCTGGGCTACAAAGTGAGTGCAAGGCCAGCCTGAACTGCATAGTGAGACCCTGTCTCAAAAGGACCAAAAAATAAGAAATTCCAGGGAGTATGACAGTGGTATTTTGATAGGGATTCTCTTAAATCCCTTTATAATTTACTTTTAAAATTCAGTTTGTAAAGTAGTTCATCACTAATGTATAGATACGCTATTTTCTGTGGTTGGGTTGGAAGTGTTACACCTTGCAACTTTATTAAACTTGTTTACTCATTCTAATGATTTTGATACTATCTCTAGGACATATATCTGATCATGTTTTCATAGCTGGAAAGTAATATTTCTTTCTTTTAAATGCGAATGTATTTTTTTCTTTCTCTTGCTGATTTGCTCTGGCTAAAAGTTTACAATAGTCACCTTACCAATAATAAAATAATAGTGGCAATTATCATATAATGTTTTATTTCTTCAATATTCTGAATCTTTCAATCCAAAATCAAATGGCTCCTTTGCTTTGGGGCTCAAATGAGGGTGTTACTTCAGGCCAGTAGTATGTGGCAGAGCGAATTGCTTGCTTCATGAGCTGGGAAGTAGGTGGAACAGACAGGAAGGACACCAGGATCCTGTAACACACCTCCAGGGCAGACCTCCAAGGACCTACAGGCCTCCTACTAGGCCCCACCTCCTATCAACCCAGAGCACTGGTTTTTGTAACTGCTTTGGGATACAAATCTTTTACAATCAGACCTTGGGGCACATTCATGCAAACCACACCAAACTGCCGGAATTATGTTGAATACAAGTGGTAAAACAGTATGTGTCTTTTTCCAGATCTTTGAGAAAAACGGCTCTCAACTTTGCCCCATTCAGTATAATGTTAGCTGTGACTTTTTCACATACAGATTTTGTATGTGTGCATATGTGCATGTGTGTGTGTGTGTGTGTGTGTGAGAGAGAGAGTCATATGTTTTATGTATTTGATTCCTTTGATGTAATGTGTCATAGTTGCTGTGCTGCATATGTTGAGCCATCCTGGCATCCCTGAAATAAATCTCACATAACCATGGTAGGTGACTTTTAATGTGTTACAGACTTTTGTTTATTGTTCCAAGCAGTGATCAAAGTATATAATGGATGTTTACATTTTAAGAATTCATTACAATAGTAGACCCAGTGCCATTAATGTTCCTCAAAATATACTCATTGGCTTCAAAAAGCCTAGTTCTGTCATTCTTGTCCCATTTTAAAGAACTCCAGAAGTGCTAATTGGGCACATCTTTATGAGGTGTGACCCAAGGGAGGGGAATTCTGCTGTTCAATGACATCCAATAGGAAGGCTGGTGAAAGCATTAAAGTATGTACCCACCCACTTCAGTCACCGGATCTGGCACTGGGCAACTGCTGGCACTACCCCAAATTCAAAATGACTGTGAAATGTGAATGTTTTAGACCAATTCAAGATATCAGCAGAAATGTTTTTCCTGAAAAGGATTCTGTAACAATGCTGCCTGACTTTATCTAATTTTCTTTCTAGTGTAGACAATGAGTGCAGGGGGATATATATAATTCCTGCAATATTTAAAGCACTTCTGGAAGGCTTTTTTGTGTTTTCATTAGCTGTGACCTAAATGGAGTGAACACTGCTGTTGAGGGTCACCCAATGGAAAGGCCATATATATATATACCTTAAACTATGTTCTTGGAAGAAAGGGACTTCATCAGAATGAGCGTGATCCATGCATTCCCTACTGCCTTCTTTTGCAGATTTTTAGCGCTGCTCTACTTCAGAGGCCACCACAACCTCACTTTCAAGTTCTTAAAAAACATCTAGGTGATGATTTTGCCAGGGAATAATTCTAGTTATAATTACATGGGAGAAAATGCAGCCTCATGTGTACTTTAACCTATTGGCGAGATACTACATACTTAAAAGAAAATTAAATGTTTGGACTTTAAAAAACTGTAAGAGATGTATTTGCTATTAATTGGTTTTCATGATTTCACTCTTTGGTATGACTATGGGTAAAAGAAATGTGAAAAGGATGAAAGTGGGAAATGAAGGAGGACGGAGCATCTTCAAAAGTCTTGAATTTTGTGGAGAAACGGGACTCACTTTCCTGCTGCTCACCTCTTGCTCGCCTGGGCAGTTTGGTTCCTAGGAACTCACAGTGCGGTACTCATCCAGGGCCTGCGGCTTGGGGACCCCCACACTATGGTACATTTGTATAAGGGATCACTAGTTTGCAATCAAAATAAATGAGAAATGTCTGTGTAAACTGAGTCACTGATTCAAAGCAAAGTAGTCATTCCACTCATGCTCAGTTGGTTCAGAGCCTTTGAGGTTATAAAGTTAGGTACTAGTTGCTGTACATAACAGTTACCATTGGGGATTTTTGTTAATTTTTAAGGTCTTCCAACTAGCTAATCATTTATCTATTGGTATAAATTTGACTAAATAATTATTATTCAAAATAAGGGTTGAATAAAACATTACTGTAGCAGGAATTATTTTGCATGGATCTTTGTCAAACCATTTTATAAACCAAGAAAAATATGTGGAAAAATAGCACATTACATAATCTTGGTGAGTAAAAGCTTTGTGTCCTTTCTAATACTGAATCAAAATATTTAAAACATTTTTGGCTAAGTAAAAGGTATTTATGTTGCACAAAATTGCAAACTATCTGTAGCTTTCACTTATACATTAATTTCTCTGAAAATTTCCTGTCTTTCCTCACTTAAAGGTTCAACTTCAAGAAGCTATATTTGGAGTTCCAAGTACACTTTTTGAGAGCTTATTTTTCTTCTTTAACTGACAATCACTTTACATCACTTTATCCAAAAAGCATCTTCAATATACTAAAAATTACAGCTATAGAGTCAATTCCTCTTTACATGCTATTGTATATGAACCAGACTTTGTTGTCTTCTGTCATTTTAAATCTCCAAACTAAAAATAATAGACATACATTAATTCATTTAAGCCTACAGTCAGAGCTACAATTTTATAGAATTTTGTGCATCACAATTTAAGAACATATTTGATGCATATCCTTATGGAAAATTAGAAAAATTATTCAATAAGCATGATTAATTGGTTGAGAATAATTTAAACTTATAAGTGTTATATGTTATGCTTCATAGCAGGATTTCTTGAAATATAAGTAGTCTGATTTAAATATGAAGAGCTCCACTTTGTAAGCAAGTATACAAAAGTATTTTAAAATAGCGTTTTGATGTAGGGAAGTATATGTAACATTACTAATGATAGACCATAAGATATCTCTCAAAACAACTGGTAATATTATAGTCAAAGTAATTTAAACAGGAGGGAAAATAGATACATATATTTGCTAAACTAATCACAAAATTCTTATCTATGCAATAATTTATTGCTGGAAGCATTAAAAGCCTTTCATTCAAGTAAAAAAATTGTCTCAGATATATTTTTAAACAGTTCCTGGCATGAAGGTTTTCAAATGAATACATAATGCCTTCAGGAAGTAACGGTAATCTTTCTTGAAATTTCATTTCTTTGTCAATCAATATAAAAATACAAAGATTGTACATATGGGTGGAATATTGTGATGATTTGATACATGTATATGTTAATATCTAAATCTGGGTGAACATTTTTCCCTTCTCAGATGTATTGCATTTATTTGTGGTAAGAATGTTCCAAACCCTCTCTTACCCTTATATTTCTTTTTGAAATATACAGCAAATAATATTTGTCTTTAGTCACTCACTATGTTCCTTCAGAAATTGGTTTATTAAAGTTGTGTTCAGAATGTTTTAAATGAAATAACTAGAGAAGAAATTCAAAAGTGTGTACATAAAACAGCATTTTTAATCATTCATGGAAATAGACAGGTCTGTATATGTTTATATGGTTTCCGGAGGGTCGACATGCTATCCCCACTACACCAGCTCAGTATTTTCAGATGTTTCCCCCACTCCCCTTAAGATAAAGATTAATGACAAGTATTGGCTAGAATGCTGATAATTGTAACCACAGTTTTTGAGGAGCTCAGAGCTCCTTTTAGGCTTTTTCAGTCTGCTATGTATGGAGTGCTAAATACCCTTGCCCACCAGGAGATGAATTTACTGCCCATAGAAGCTATTTACACTCAACTGTGGTGTAAATTAAAATACTCAGGCACTCAGAAGCAGTAATAAGATAAGAAATTGTACTTATATAATGACTAAATACATCTAGGCATTCACAAAACTTTTGTACCTCAATTGTCATAACTAATAATTACTGAGATCTGAGAACACAGTAATTTACACTGGTTAATTATGTTTTGATCCTTGGATGATATGTGCAATTGGTACTGGGTTCCATAGTTATGATGGCAGATATAAATACGGAAGAAATGGAATACATTTTGTACATTTTGAAGCAGAATTTAAAAGAAAATTATGTCTATTTGAATGAGCATTTAGTATCATAACAAATAAGAATGTAAACATAAACAATATTAGATGCCTTATTTATTCTTTCTTATCAACAGTCATATAAAATCCATTAAAGAGATAGTAGAATTTTCTCCAGTAATACTGAGACTGAGAAGGGACTTGTGAACACAACTATGTCTGAATCTGGAGCCCAAGGTATTGTATTAATGAACTATTATATAGTATTGCTACTTGACAATTGTGAAAATCTAAGGGAAAAGCCTATTCCTCTTGGTTTGAGTACCGCCCAAGGAAACACTAAAAAGTAAAAGTTTATTGACATACAGGCAAAATAAGTGTTATATGCAAAAATTAACATTAATAAACTTGTTCAAAAGAACCTTTTTTATGGTTGGAACTGTGGCACTTCCAATGAAACCAACCAATATGTGGTAAGAAGTTAAATATTCTGCAAGCTATTTGTATCTGACTGAGCTTCATAGTTTTTCAGATTAAAAGTTTCCTCTGATAACTGACAAAATGAATGAGCTCTTTCATTGTTCACTATGTAGAAGTTAATGGTCTTTGTTGTTCATAGTACTTGAAATTATCTTGAGCTCTATGCAGCAACTCCAGGCTCCTTAAAAATATGTGGTTACAGCTATTAGCATTGGGGCTGGAGGTGTAGCTCAGTGGTAGAATGCTTGCCTAGCATATAAAAGGCCCTGACTTCAATCCCCAGTACCACACAAACAAACAAACAAACAAACAAAACTATGAGCATTCAAGCTGATTAACAATGGTTTATTAGATTTGACAGGCTGCTATTCAGCTACATCTTTGGAAACAGGTGATAGGTAATTGTATTTAAACTGGCAAACACACAATTAGGATGATGGATGGTCAGAGTTAGTGGACTAGGCAGTGGGCACAGAGAAAGCAGAGACCTGATTTTGAAGTAGTGGTAACTTGTCCAAGGGAAACCTGGAAGGATAGTGTGGAAAAAGCAGGACACACTGAAGAAGATTAAAGAGACTGAAGAAGGAACGGAGAATGAGGATGAAGTCAAATAGGTCTTTGGCCTACACCTTCCAGCCAATGGCAAACCATGAGAAATTCTAAAATAAAAGGGTTTATCTATCTATTTGTCTGTCTGTCTATCTATCATCTACATATACACACATGGATTAGTGGCATAACTGCGCTGCTGGTGTCTGACTGTTTGTTGAAAGGGCCAGTTAAAATAAAGGTTATTTTTAAAATATATTTTGAGCAATTTTGCAAACTTATATCTGGTATTCTGAGCAATTTATGTGACAACAACTGTTTGCAGTACAACAACCTTTGGTGAATTCCTAAAGTCCTGTTTAGTGAAACTATGTATTGTCTCTAATGTTCTTTGAAATTATTATTTTCTTTAATCATTTGATCATCCATTCTTACAGCTGGTAATCTGAGGAACTTCATTAAGATAACAATATATAACAGCCACTGTCAAACCCTATCATTTGGTTTGAAACCCTGCATCATTTTTTTTTTAGCATAAGAATAATACAATCAAAACTGATCTACAGACAAGGTGACAGGGAATCAACAATGGTTGTTGCTTTACAAATTGATAACATCGAAGTGTATATTCAGGAACAAAGATACAGACATGCAAAATTGATCAATCAACCAATCATCAACTATTCCTTACTATGAAGTGACCTAGTTCAGTAGTACAACTATGTAAGATATGCTGTACATACATACTTACTTTCTTACATACTTTTCCCTGTTTTCCCTTTCGCTTTCTTTCTCTTCCTTTAAAGTGTGATAGAAAAAGAACTACATCAACAACAGAAAAAAAAAAGAAGAAAACAAAAAGCATTAACAAAGAGACACAAAGTAGTACAATAACAGTATGATCAGAATTGAATTATAGACAAAGCCAAAGAAAACCAACAATAGTTGCTGCATTGCATATTGATATCTTCAAAGTGTGTGCTCAGGATAACACATACAGACATACAAGATTGATCGAACAACCCGTCATCAACTATTCCTTAGCATTAAGTGACATCATATAATAGTAGAATCATGTTAGCCCTCCTGCACATATGTATCTACATATATACATACATACATTTTTGCCTCTTTCTTTTCTCTTTTCCCTCATCCCATCTGTTCTTTGCTTTTGAACAGATTTCCTTCATGTCTCTTAGTTTATATTCCCACCCTCAGGTTCTTACACTAGTGATACAATACATTGCCTGCTCATGTACCGCTGATTTATTTCATTTATGAGTATGGTTTCCAGTTTTGACCATTTGCCTACAGAGTTCCCAAAACTGTCTTTCTTTATAGCTGAATAATATTCCACTATATAAAAATGCCACAGTTTTTTAATCCAGTCTTCTGTGGGTGGACACTTGGGTTGCTTCCACATTTTAGCTATTACAAATTGCGCTGCTATAAACATGGGTGCACATGTATCAGAGTGATATGATGTTTTCAGATCTTCTGGGAATATACCCAGAAGGGGAATAGCTGGTTTGAATGGAACCTCTAGACCTAGTTTGCTGAGAAATCTCCAAATGGCTCTCCACAGTGGTTGCACCAGTCTGCATTCCCACCAGCAGTGTAATAGAGTCTCTATTTCTCCACAGCCTCGCCAGCATTTGTTATTGGATGACTTTTTCATACTGACCAGTCTTACTGGGGTGAGATGAAATCTCAATGTTGTTTTTATTTGCATTTCTTGGATGACTAAGGATGTGGAACATTTTCTCATATATTTATTTGCCGTTTGTATTTCTTTATCTGAGAAGTGTGTATTCATCTCAGATGCCCATTTCTGGATTGGGTCTTTGAATTTGGACAGGTACATGTTTTTTAATTCTTTGTATATTCTAGATAGAAGACCTTTGTCTGAGGGACAGCCAGCTAGGATTTTTTCCCAATGTGTGGGTTTTCTTTTTACTTTGTTGGTGATTTCTTTTTTTTTTTTTTTTTTTTTGTGGTACTGGGGATCGAACTCAGGACCCTGTGCTTGCTAGGCAAGCGCTTATTCCACTGAGCTATATCCCCAGCCCCTTGTTGGCGATTTCTTTAGATGCACAAATCTTTTCAGTAGGATGAGGTCCCAATTATTGATTCTTTGAAGTGTTTCCCTTGCAGTTTCAGTTTTGTTCATGAACTCTCTGCCTACTCCTATGTCTTCAAGATTTTTACCTACTTTCTCTTCCAATAGATTTAGAGTTTCTGCTTTAATATTGAGGTCTGTGATCCATTTTGACCTGAGTTTGGTGCATGGTGATAGACCGGGGTCTATTTTCAGTTTTCGGCAAGAGGCAAGCCAGTTTTTCCAGCACCATTTATTAAACAGGCCTTCTTTTTTCCAGTCAGTTTGGTTGAACCCTTTGTCAAATATTAGGTAGCTGAGTGGGTTTTTCGTTATGGTTCCATCTTCCAGTCTGTTCCATTGATCGTCAGGTCTGTTTTTTAGCCAGTACCAGGTTGATTTTATTACAGTAGCTTTGTAGTATAATTTCAGGTCAGGGATTGTGATTTCACCTGACTTGTCCTTATTGCCCAGGATTGCTTTTGCTATTCTGGGTCTCTTCTGCTTCCAGATGAATTTGAGGCATATTTTCTCTAGATCTGTGAGGTATGCTAACGGTAGTTTAATGGGAATTGCATCGAATCTGTGCAAAAGTTTTGGTAGTATGGCCATTTTCACAATGTTAGTTCTTCCTAACCATGAGCAGGATATGTTTTTCCATTTATTGAAATCTTCTTCGATCTCCTTTTTCAGAGTACTGTAGTTTTCACTGAATAAATCTTTCACATTCTTTGTTAGATTGATTCCTAACTATTTCAATTTCTTGTTTGCTATTGTAAAAGTTATGGTTTCCTCAGTTTCTCTCTTGGTCTGTTTGTTGTTCATGTATAGAAATGCTATTGATTTTTGGGTGTTGACTTTGTATCCAACTATGCTGTTGAATTTTTCAATTAATTTCAGGACTTTTATTGTGGAGTTTTTGGGGTCCTCCATGTATAGTATCATGTCATCTGCAAATAGTGATAGTTTGACTTCTGCCTTTCCTATCCTTATTCCTTTTATTTCTCTCTCCTGTCTGATTGCTCTGGCTAGTGCTTCCAGAACTATGTTGAATAGGAGTGGTGAGAATGGACATCCTTGTCTTGTTCCTGACTTTAAAGTGAAAGTTTTCAGTTTACGTCCATTTAGTATGATGTTGGCTGTTGGTTTGTTGTAGATGGCTTTGATCAGATTGAGGTAGAGGCCATCTATTCCTATTTTTTCTAAGGTTTTTAACATGAATGCATGTTGGACTTTATCGAAAGCCTTTTCTGCATCTATTGAGATGATCACATGGTTTTTGTCTTTGACTGTATTAATATGATGTATTACATTTATTGATTTACGAATATTGAACCATCCCTGCATTCCTGGGATGAATCCTACCTGGTCGTGGTGTATAATTTTCCTTATGATTTGCTGTAATCTATTTGCCAGTATTTTGTTGAGTATCTTTGCATCTATGTTCATTAGAGAGATTGGCCTATAGTTTTCTTTCTTGGATGGGTCCCTCTCTGGTTTTGGTATCAGTATAACACTTGCTTCCAGAAGTGTGTTAGGGAGAGTTGCTTCCGTTTCGATTTCATTGAAGAGTTTGAAGAGTGTTGGCATTAAATCTTCTCTGAATGTTTTACAGAATTCTGCTGTGAATCCATCAGGGCCTGGGCTTTTCTTTGTTGGTAAGTTTTTAATGACGTTTTCAATCTCATTAATTGGTATTGGGTTGTTCAGGACATTTACGTCTTCCTGATTCAATTTTGGTAATTTGTATCTTTCTGGGAATCTGTCCATATCTTCTGTATTTTCTATCCTATGGGAGTAAAGATTTTCAAAGTAGGTATTAATGATCTTTTGGATTTCTGTGGGATCTGTAGCAACTTCATCTTTTTCATTCCTTATTGCGTGAATTTGAGATCTTTCCCTTCTTTTTTTGATAAGGTTGGCTAGGGGTTTATCAATTTTATTTATTCTTTCGAAGAACCAACTCTTTTTTTCACTTATTTTTTGTAGAGTTTTCTTCATCTCAATTGCATTAGTTTCTGCCCTGAGTTTTATATTCTCCTCCCTTCTTTGGGCTCTTGGTTTGGCTTGTTGCTCTTTTTCTAAGAGTTTGAGGTGTATCATTAGGTTATTTATTTGCTCTCTTTCTGTTTTCTTTGTATATGAGTTCATTGGTATAAATTTTCCTCTGAGGACTGCTTTCATTGCATCCCACAGATTCCGGTAGGTTGCACTTGCATTTTCATTTCTTTGTAGGTAATTTTTAATTTCTTCTTTAACTTTTTGTGTGACCCATTGGTTATTCAGGAAGTTGTTGTCTAATTTCCAAGTGTTTATGCGATTTTTACAGTTCTCTTTGTCATTTTTTTTCTCTTTGTCATTAATTTCCAATTTCATTGCACTGTGGTCTGATAGTATGCATGGGATAATTTCAATTCTTTTGCATTTAGGTAGATATGCTCTATGGGCTAGAATGTGGTCTATTTTAGAGAAAGACCCATGTGCAGCTCAGAAAAATGTGTATTCTGATGCTGTGGGGTGGAACACTCTGTATACATCTACTAAGTCCATTTGTTCACACTTTTGGTTCAGGTCTGTTATTTCTTTGCTGAGTTTCTGTCCAGTTGACCTATCTCTTTGCGTCAGAGGGGTTTTTTGGTCTCCTATTACAATAGTGTTATTAGTTATTTGATTTTTCACGTCTGTTAAGATTTGACTTGTAAAGTTAGGTGACCCATTGTTTGGTGCATAAATGTTTAGGATTGTTACTTCTTCATCCTGCAGCTTTCCCCTAACTAGTATGTAATGGCCTTCTTTATCTCTTTTGATTGGTTTTGGTTTGAAGTTTACATTCTTTGCAAACATAATCGCTACCCTTGCTTTTTTCTGGGGGCCTGTTGCATGGAGAATTGTTTTCCAACCTTTAACTTTCAACCTGTGGATTTCCTTTTGAGTAAAATGTGTTTCCTGTATAGAGCATATCGTTGGATTGTGTTCCTTTATTCACTCTTCCAGTCTTTTCCTTTTGACTTGTGAGTTGAGGCCATTTACATTAATGGTTATCATGGTTACATGTTGGCTTATTCTAGTCATGTTATTTACTTGCTGTTGTTTTCCTTCTTTTGCTGTCTGTTTACTTACTTGTTCTGTTTAGGGGACTATTTCTATCATTGTTCTTGGGATTGTGATCTCTTTTTTCTCTGTCTAGAATATCTTTTAGTGCTGTTTGCAATGCTGGTTTGGCACTCATGAAGTTCTTCAGTTGTTCTTTGTCGTGGAAATATTTTATTTCTCCATTGAATTTGAAGGACAGTTTTGCAGGATACATCAGTCTGGGTTGGAAGTTGTTTTGTCTCAGAATCTGTAATATCTCGCTCCAAGCTCTACTTGATTTCATGGTTTCCGTTGAGAAGTCTGCTGTGATTCTGATGGGTTTTCCTTTATAGGTGATCTGTTTCATTTCTCTAGCAGCTTTTAATATTGTGTTCTTTTGCTGGATATCTGAGTTCTTGACTACTATATGTCTGTGTGCGGTTTTCCTTGGGCTATGGGTCATTGGGGTTCTATATGCCTTGGTTAACTGTACTTCAGTATCTTTTACCCTGTTTGGCAATTTTCTGCTATTATTTCAGCAAATATTCTTTTTATATAATTTGAGTTGTCTTCTGCTGTTTCACTGACTCCTGTTACTCGAATATTATTTCGTTTTGCCTCATCTTGCAGCTGTTCGATTGATTTTTCTTGGGTCTTTGATGATTTTATAAGATCCTTCCTTTCATGCTCATAAGCTGCCATGCTGCCTTCAAGGTCTGAAATTCTATCTTTGGTTTCATTTAAGCAGTTTTGCAAGCTTTCCGTGGAAGTCTTCTATTCCTGGCAATCTCTTTGGACCTGTTTCATTATTGGTAATTCATTCCCAAATTGCTCTTGTAACGTTTCCATTTGTTTCCTACTTTCTTCTAATCTTTTATCTATTTCTTCTCTATGTGTACGGAACATTTCTTCTATTATAGTTTTCAGTTCATTTTTTGTCTGAGAAATTATTGCAGGTATGTGGCTTATTTCTGTGTTAAGCTCTTCTATGGCCTGTTGGAATTGTTTCATTATTTCGGATGCAATTGTTTTAGAGTTTGCAGGTATATGGCTTCCTAGTTCTCCTGTATCCTCGCATCCAGGATTTGTTCTGGGTGGGGCTGATTTCTGAGACTGCATTTTGTTCTTCTGTCATCCCATTTTTGGGTATCAGATTCGAAATATTGAGCAATAAATTACCCAGGCAGTTCACCAGGTAAAGGTCTATTGCAAAGGCTGCTCCAATGACTTCTTCTCTTTGGGAAAATGTCCCTTAAGCTTTCTGCTGAGAGTTCCGCTTAAAAGGCTGCTCAGGTGCTGGTTTGTGGGGTGAGCTACTCCCTACCGGAAGACCTGGGTGGGGCATGTAAATCCGCTCCCCTGCTCGCCCAGGATTCCCTGCAGGTATGGGGACAGATCTTCTCCCCCAGTCAGTGATCCGGTCGCAGCGTGCAGATAGCTCACCTGTTTCTGAATCCGTGCCAGCAGGAAGGTTCCAAAGTGCCAAATTCTCATGCTCTGCGGGTCTGGGGGAGGGAGCAAGGTGTTCTGCTCCTCTGTGTTCCTCATGCCGCCTTGGCCGGCGGAATGCAGGCCACTGAGGGCTTTGGCGGCGGGGGCCGGGACCGGAGCGGGATCACGTTTCGCCACTCGGGTTTGTGGAGCCTGTCCAAGGAGCACGGGTTCCGAGACCGCCCCATGCTGCAGCCACTAAAAAGTCAATTTTTTTTGGCTGCCATTGCTGGCGAGCCACGCAGAGTCAGGAGGCGGGAGGGACCGAGCCGCCTGCACCCGCAGGGCGCTCGGACCCAGCCGAGTGGCCACCCGTCCACTGCGCTGAGCATCTCTGGTTCCCAGCTCTCCGGTCTTTCCCGCGTCTCGCCACAGGAATTTGGGCTGACCTGCCGCATCTCTGGCAGCGCAGAGAAACACGTTCAGTTTGAACTTCCCAGGTGAGGTCCCGGCTTTCACACTCGCCAAGCCTGTCTGGAGCTGGGGGACTCTACCAGCGAGGATCCTTCCTTTGCTGCTCACCTGGTCGCCATCTTCCCCACCCTGCATCATTTTAATGTCCTTGCTTTGTTTTGTTTGTATTTTGCTATTTTTGTTTTTTTATACTATTTTATTTAAAATGAAAAAAAACATAAATTGAACTACAATTTGACAGAATCACTTTAGCTACTTTGTTGAAAATGCAAAATGCAGATGGTGGATTGGGAACTCAGAGAGAATGTTGGTTTAAATAAATGACATGAGTCAGGTGGTGAGAAATACGTTTTCTAAAAGTTCAAGGCACTCGTGAAATAAATAGCTATATCAAGAGATAAATAGGCAAGCAATAGTTAGTTTGGTTGCCCAAAATGGTAACCAAATGTGAACAAACTACAAAACCTTCTCAAAATCACTGATAATCATAGAGATAAGAATTATACTCATCCTAGTCATGGATTTTTAGCACTGCTCAAGAGTAGAGGGCTGTCAAGTGCTAAGTTTTGTTGTGATACAGATTCATCCTCATCCCCATCTATTGTGCATGAAAGTGTAGATTCCTGAGAGAAAAAAGAAGACTGAGGAAGCTGAATCCTCCCACAGCCATCAGCAGCCTGCTTCTTCAGACCGTGTGGCATCTCCTAACAGCTCTCCCGGCCGGAGCTCATCAGTGGATCAGTCCTTAAGCAGCGCAGTGCCCTGTGACCCCATCATTTTCCCCAGACCCCCCCATGAGCACAAGACGCTTGCAGGGGAAATTCCAGATCTAAACCACCATGATGACACGATTCTATTACTCAGTGTATGCCCGAGTGTGGTCAAAGGTATATTTGCGATTTCAAATGCTATAAGAAATATGAAATTTAAGGTAATGTTTGCTTCCAGGAGAAGATTATAGCAGGAAGGAGGGTTCACAAACTAAGAAAAGCATATATTATAAATATGGATATAAATTATCGATTGTATTTAATTTTTAGAGAAATCACAATTACAGATGTTCATTTATCAATCTATTTTATCATTTATGCAAATGTCACTTTTTTACTGTGTACATTTCAAGTGGTGAGAGAAGGAGATGAAGATATAAAGAAATACCTCTGGGCTAGTTAAATTCATAATGAGAGCAGCAATATTCATTCTAATGACTGAAACAGTGACGTGTACAATTGAATTGCTCATAAAATGTAAGATGTGATCAAAATACATGGTGAATGTTTAAATCAAAAAATCTGTATTACTTTCTGAAAGAGTTCTGGAAGTATTTATTACTAAAAAATGTGGTGTCCTTCTCTATTGACTGCAATCCAGTGCAAAGGCAGGCTCATAAAAATACTACACTCTGTCCTCATCCAACTCATGGAACCTGTTTGACATCTGGCTTTTCCCCAAACTGAAATCACCAGGAAAGTTGATAATCTTGAATCAATTAAGGATTTCAAGACAGTCAGGACAGTACAACTAAAGTTAGAAAAGAAGACTTCCAGAAATGCTTCACAAAGAGTCAGTAACAAAGAGATAAATGTGGTGCAATCCAAGAGGAAGCATTCCGGGGAAGATTAAGACAATATTTTTCTGTGATAAATACTTTTAAAATTTAAAAAAAATTAACAAAACAAAAATTTAAATTTTAAACATACTTTTCTATCATATTTCATACCTAAAATGAAAAATCAGATGCCTACTTTCATTAATTGTCTCATTTTGCATCTGGAAGAATGTTCTCCCAACAAATTTTATTTGGAGCACTGTCAAGCAGAGTGAAAACCTACAATGGCATAGAGCATACCCAAGGGAAGTAAATCCCAGTGCTGTGGGCTTTATTATCTTTGTAACAGGAAGTGGCTATATGCAAAAGAGGTGAAAATATATTAAAATTGTTGTTTATAACAGAATTGTCAAAGATTTTTGCAGTTACATATCATTACATAAGTTACGGCACAGAAAAATAAAATATCCCTAAATTTCATATGTGGATAATAGCATAAAAGGTATTTATATGTATGTGTGCATGTGTGTGTGCATTGCATTGTATGTGTGTGCATACGTAGAAAAGATTTTGTTAGTCATATGAGATTAGGGTTAGGAATGATATACGACCAGCTCACAACAAAAGCACAGACTTCTAATCTCATATTCTTAGGCTTATGGTGAGTTCAAAGTCAGTCTGGGCAGTCAAATCTAAATGTATTTTCAAATGATTGTATCCTGATTTACTTTTTTAAAATCTTGTTAGAATTAAAAGTGAAACAAATAACCTACAGAATGATTATAGCTAAAATCAACGACTCATCCAAAACAGCATATATTTTTAGAACGGAATTTACTAATAGGTGCAATTGACTCCTATTTCTATAAACTGCAATTGTCATATTCTTGTGAACTGAACACGTTTGGTTTAAGAAATGAAGTTTTATTTTTATTAGTACATGTCTGCAGTTCGTAATGGTTACATTCATCACGGAGAGTTAGTACTTGGACATTACATTGAAGCAGGTTTAGGAAGCTTCAATTGGCAGAAAATTTGAAGAACAAAGAACAAAGATTTCACTGCAAATCTTCTCTGAGACAGGCTTCAGTTGGATAGGTTGAGATGAAGGTAAAGATGTTACTTCCATATCTGTCAATATACAAGGAGTTTTCAGTGGTAGGCAGATGAACCTAAACATATAAATAAATAAATCTGCTTAAGTGTATCCTTCCAAAACAATAATATACAGTATAAAAACCATTGTTGAATTTCTCTTATCTTGTATGGTGAAGCTCTACACCATTTCCAATGGTTTATTATAATTATAATAATAATAATTATTATTATTACTACTTGTTACTGTCTTTGATTGTTTGATCAATCTTACACTCCTAAGTCTGGTGGACTGAGCAACTTCAATGAAGATAACCGCATGTAATACAGCAACCATTGTTAATTCCTATCATTTTATTTTGACGTCATGTATCATTTTTGTGTTCTTTTGATTTTGTCTTCATTGTTTTGTTAGTTGTTTTAATTTTTAAAATAAAAAGTGTGTGTTTATCCAAAAAAAAAAAAAAGCCAGTCTGGGCAACACAACCAGCTCCCATTTTTAATAAGTGGGGGTGAATGTGAATGTGTGAAGTGCAAACCTTATTGACTTATCAAAATAATCCGTTTACGGTACTTCATGGTAGATGTGCACTCAGGAGACCTCAGCTTCTGATGGTAATAAAACTGTGTTTTGCAATGGAAAAAAATAAAACATATATTAGTCAAGCAATACAACAGGAATATGGCTTATGTAATGCCATAAAAGTATCACATGTCCTCTAATTCTAATTTGTCAACGAAAATTTCATATTTATATGTATGTAATATGGAAAATATAGCTCTCATGAACATTTCAAATTTCTTAAACTTGAGACCATTACTTGTAAGTGTGTGCAAATATACTTCTGAAAGGGGTTTCTCTTTTTATTTATCATTATATAATTTTAAATATTATGAAATGCTTCTAATTATAAACAAATAGATCAATTATAGATATATAACAAAGCATAAAAGTGCATATAAATATGGAACTATGTACATTATAGGTATTCAAACATCATTTAAATTTTTATTTACCATTTTTGACTATCAATTTATCTTTATAACATTTCGTTGAATATTGTACATATTTTCTCATTATAAAAATTATATTTTGCTATATGGCATACATGTTTAAAAGTCCCTAAAACTTCATCTGAGTTATGTTTTTTTTTTTTATCAAACTTACTTCCTGTAAGGTATTAAAACCTTTACATTTCATCACTTCATTGAATAGCTTAGATTTTACTTTTAGCAATACATGATGAAAATTAGATTCCATGTCTCAAAAAGCATTAGATTAGAAAGAACCAAATCTTCAAAAATTGGTTCTCCTGGAAAAACAAAGTAATAGTACTCCAAATTCTGTCACTATATTACAGGATGAAATTCTCAGTTTCCTGTAACTTATACTCTCTTATTTACTGCCTCTCTGACTCTCCAATTATGGGAATTCATTAATCAAATGAAGGCTTCATTTCATTGTCTTCTGTCTTTTTCTCTCTCCAGCTGCCAAGTCTGGAGACAGAGAAGAGTCAGCAGCCCCGGGCAGGTTGACTGACTGTAACTGTGTCTGACCTGCTTGTAGTGCTCAGCAGGGCCCCTGTGTTCCTACAGACTTTTTGAAATATTAATACAGAAAATTGTACTGAGGTTTCTGTTAGCAGAAGACTGGCTGCTCTGTGGTTTTCTGATTAGGGGCCTATTGGTGATTCCGAGAAGTGAGTGGCGCCTAAATGGGTTAAGTCTAATGAGTTTTCGAAAGCTGATAGCATAATTTAAGAAGACTTTCAATCGCAAAGCTGCAGACCTGGCTGACCCCAGTAAATTGCAGTATTTGTTAATGTTCTGCTATAGACATCTTCTAATCAACCAAAACCAAATATATTAAGTGAAAAAATTGAGTTGTGGTTCTCTAACAAATGTTCTTGACTGTATTTCGACAGATCTTCTGATTGGAATTTTTAAAGACATCCAATGCTTCCCGGGTTTTTAGAGAATACAATTTTAAATGCATACCTAAAAGGCACCCATGTGCGTGTGCGCACACAGAGACACACACATACACAGTCATATACTTCTAGCTGAAGAAACAATGACCCAAAAACTCTTTCATATGAGTCTTATATATTATGTTTATCATGGATAGCACAAAATCCATTTAAAGAATCATACAGAAGGAAAAAATTATGTGTCTGATATAAATAAAGTAGACAAAACTAAATAAGCAAAATCCTCCTAAACAAAGTGTTTAAATTCTATAAGTGAAAAGAAAGGTTAGAATGTTAAAATTACTGAAATGCATACTTTAGAAAATCAATACTGATTTAAAGGACTAGAAATACATTAGTACTGTTCTAGAAGTGAGCATGAGCCCAAGTATTACATGGTAAGCATTAAAAGTACCTATATTTTAAGAAAAGAAATTATGAGATGCATTTTATAGATAAGAATTTACATAAAATATGTAATCATTCTATACAGGATGCGGTAGATATTTATAGATGGAACTCTGTAATAGATTTCTAACACTGAGGAGCTAGATTAAACTCTTAGAAAGTTTGGAAGGATCTAAGGTTCTCAATTTTAATAATTATTAATTTTCTTAAAATATTAATTATTTTTCTTGTTTTTCTATTAAATTTAAGACCTAAGTCTGTTTAAAATTCTGGACTATATTTAACATGCACATCTTGAGACTGAATTTCAAAAAATCAAAATTAGAAATAGTTTTGAACCAATTAAGTATAAACATTTGAAAAAATCCAATCGTTCAAATCTTATGAAGCAAATGTTATTTAAAATAAAATGCTTCTTCAGTACTTTAGTGTGTTCCAAAAAGTGTCTTCACCAATTAACTAAATTCAGGCTTCTTTTAAGTTTTATTATTTAAATAATTTGGATTTTAATTATTTTATCAATTAGAATATATTTATAACACATTTCAGGTCCTTATGATGACTACACTGTTCAAAATTATAAAAAATTGAAATATGCCTTTGAAAATGAGGGCAATATTATGTAACATAGTGTTTTAGAATCACAAATAATGTTCATATTCATTTAAACTTTAGAACTAAGAATGACTTAATATATCTTACCTTTAATGACATAAATTTTCAAATAAAAGGTATTTGCTTAAAAGATGCAGAAACAACTCCAGACACACTCAGCCACCTTATGTTTGAGAAAGGTGCCAAACAAATCTACTGGAAGAAAGATAGCCTTTTTAATAAATGGTGCTCAAAAAACTGGCTTTGCACATGTTGAAGATTAAAACTGAATCCATATCTTTCAGTGTGCACTAAGCTAAATTTGAAATGGATCAAAGATCTAAATATTAAAACAGGAACATTAAACATAGAACAGGTAAAACTCTTGAAAACATTGTTATAAGCAAGGACTTTATAAAACCCCAATACCACAGGAGCTACCACAAAGAATTCTTAACTAGGATCTCATCTTCTTAGAAAGTTTTTGCACAGTCATAGAAACCACCAATTGAATGAAGAGACAACCCACAACATGGGAAAAAATACTTGCCAGCTGTTCCTCATGCAAATGATTCCTATCAAGAATATATAATGAACTAAAAAAAGTCAGCCCTCTAAAAGTTAGAGACCCAGTCCCGTAATGGGCAGCTGAGATGACTACATACTTCTCAGATGAAAAAATACAAACAGCAAATAAATATAAGAAAAAATGTTTACTATCACTGATTATTACAGAGATGCAAATTAAAACAGCACTGAGATTCCATCACACTCCAGAGGGAATGGCTATTGTCAAGAAATCAACTAATAACAAATGCTGGTGAAGCTGTGGGGAAAAAGGAACCCTTCTCCACTGTTGGTGGGAGTGTACACTGGTGAAACCACTGTGGAAATCATTATGGAGATTCCTCAAAAAATTAGGATTGTACGTTCATTTAACTCAGCTATTCTTCTGGATATATGCCTAGAATTAAAAACATTGTACCATAGAGATATATGTGCACCCATGTTCATAGCAGCACAGTTTGTAAGAGCTAAATCTTAGAAACATCCCCAATATCCATCAACCAAGGAACAGATAAAAATAAAGATGTGGTATTTTTATACAATGGAGTACCAATCAGCCATAAAGAAGGATAAGCTGGAGATTTTTATAGGTAAATGGATGCAACTTGAGACCACACTCCTAAGTGCAATAAACCAGATGCGCATGTGTAAACATTGTATTGCCTCCCTAGTGTGAGACACTGAAAGAGAAAATAAGATCTAAAATGTACAATAGATATTGTGAAATGAGAAGAAACTTCAACAGGAAAGAGAAACTGGAGCGGGGGATATGGAGAAAAGAAGGAAGGCAAAAGCATGTGTATATATATATATATATATATATATATAGTTAAGATAATTATACTAGTACTCATTTCTCCTAGTTCATTGAAAAAAAATGTTTGTACTAATATTGTTTGGACAATGAAATGCTAGTATCTTGTACTCTGAGTAACTAATTTGAAAATAACCATATTCAGTGTATTATTTTACCCTCCTATCGTCTTGTTTTGAAATTTGGTTTTTCTCTTCAAAATCAAAAAAAAGATATTTGTTTATATTTTTTAATTTAGAATGAAACACAGGACTCACTTTTCACAAAATGTAAAACACAAAACAGACCTTCCTTCTTTAAACACTGAGATTATCTAAACCTAAATATTTAATATTAGATTTAAATATATTTTAATTTCATCTTAAAATATCTATTAACTCTCCAATAACATGCAGTACATCAGCAATAACTCCAACACTCCACATGTTGCTGCACAACTTTTACAATGTGCTTGCATTCTGACTCTAACACACTTAAGCTAAATACTTAAAATTACTCTGTCAGTCTTTGTTGTTACCAGAAGTCCTTTGGCTAAGCTATATTGCTGTTATTTGACTGTTTCTAAAAGTAACCCAGAAGATTCTAAATAGTTGTACATATTCCTAACATTGGTCCCAAATAGGAACATTTAAATATTTTAAATAGTTTCATGAGAAGAATTATGACTTTGTGGAATTAGTACATGCAATTGAATTAGCCACTTATGTCCTGAGCTCCGTGGTGTAATGGGCATCACTCTGGACTCTGAAGTACTTATTTACATTTTTATGTCAGGACCACTACCATTTATAATGCTGAATATCTAAACACCAGTTTTTATGTCCAAATTATTTCAAAATAACCTCAGATGCAGATAAACAAAAAATTTATATTTTCTGCAATAAATAAAAATAGGCTTTTATTAAAATAGCAAGTTGCAACTGTTTTTATCTGACTCAGTACATTATGCAGGAATTTTCCACCTCTTTGGGCAAATCCTCCTTCTGTAGCCCAGGCAAGGGCAGTCTAGAACTTGTGTCCTCCCATTTCATCCACATGAAAGGTAGAATTACTCTTTAGCCACTGTGATTGGTTTTGTAGGAAATATTTGAATAAATTACATGCAAGATGCCATGTATAGTTATCCTCTCATTGGCTATAAGTTCTTAGTTTTATCACATGAATTTAATATAAGATTGTTTAGTATGTATAAAACCAATCCCACAAAGCAATGTTACTCCACAACAGAAGAGTTTAACAGGTTGGTCCTGAGAGGGCTGGACTAGAGGGATGTAAAATACTTTGGATCTATAATAATGTTTAGATCATTACCCAACATCTCAGTAGAGCACTTTTCAGAAAGAAAGGGAGACGGATGCCGTTGCTTTTCCTCTTCATTTATTTTTTATGGTTATTTATTCACAGATGATGTGGGCAGACCATGTGCAGAGATAAAGTGTGGGTAATTTATGAGCAACTGTCACTCTCTGTTGGTTAAGATATTCGAAGAGCTCTAAGAAATGAAGAGAAAAGTAAGTCATTTGAATCGTAAACACTTTGAACATTATTTTATAAATAAAGATAAAATGTATTTAGCCTAAAAGTACAGGGGAAAATAGCTTTAAAAAGACAGGGAGGAGAGTTAAACAAAGCAGTTATTATACCACGGAAGTTTCCACGCCTCTCTGATTTTTAGCAGGTGGTCTATTTCTGACAGTGCCCAAGCCAGCAGGACAGTTTACTAATGAAAGACAAGATACATGTGTTGATACGGCATTAAAAGACTGGCTTGTAAAATTGTCTTTCTTTATAGCTGAATAATATTCCATTATATAAAAATGCCACAATTTTTTAATCCAGTCTTCTGTGGATGGGCACTTGGGTTGCTTCCACATTTTAGCTATTACAAATTGTGCTGCTATAAACATGGGTGCACATATATCAGAGTGATATGATGTTTTTAGATCTTCTGGGAAAATACCCAGAAGAGGA